>JBBIGC010000131.1:6310762-6321403 GCA_037576955.1 Lepidarchus adonis | reverse complement strand
GTGTGTGTGTGTGTGTGTGTGTGTGTGTGTGTGTGTGTGTGTGTGTGTGTGTGTGTGTGTGTGTGTGTGTTAATTAATTAATTAACACGTGCGCGCATGCTGCTCCTTTTTTCTCCAAACATGCCTTTGCTGATTGTAGAACTTCATCCGTCCATAGCACTTGTTTCCTAAACGCATCAGGCTTCTGATGCATACTATTGCATACTTCTGACATTGGGTTTTATAATGGGGGGAAGGTTTTCTTCTGCTAACTCTTCTATGAAGGACAGTGGAACAGTGCACTCCTGAGTCTGCTAAGTCTTCCTGCAGGATTTTTTGCAGTCAATTGGGGATTTTGGTTTGTCTTTCTGACCAACATACAAGCAGTTCTTTCCAAGAATTTTCTTGGTCTTCCAGATCTCATCTTGACCTCCACAGTTCCCCTGAACTGCCATCTCTTAATTACATTTCTCTCTGTGGAAACTGCAAGCTGACAACACTTTGCTACCTTCTTGTAGCCTTCTCCTGCATTGTGGGCATCAATTACTTTCATTTTCAGAGTCTTACACAGCTGCTTAGAGGAACCCAAGGTTGTTGAGTGTCCACAAGTGTGTGCACAAGGTTTGAAGAGTCAATATTTTAAACTTTTGGACATGTGGAGAATCCTGGTCAGAAGTGTGTATTTCATTTTGCTTTTGGTTTTATGTTCTTTATTTTTTGTCATTTTTTGACCCTGAAACAAACAGGAAAAGGCTTAAGGGTTTTCATCAGCTGTAAGATTTTCCATGTCTTCATCAGAATAAAACTTTACGACATGAGTGATGGGACTTCAGATAAAATAAGCGTGTGGGAGGTGGGGTGTGCCTGTGGTTTGGGTTGGGGGAGGGGTGCAGAATAGGGCAGTAGTCTGATATTTATGCCCAGATTTAGGGGCTCTGTTTTTGCCCTGATCTGGTGTCTGGTGACCTCATGCATGGCTGCACTCAAAAGCCAGAGCCTAGGGCTTTAACTACTGCCACACAGGAACATGCTGAAATGCTTCACTGACAGAGTGAGAGACCTGTATTAGTACAATCACCCTCTGTCCAGCAAGAAGTCTCATGTTTTTCCCTCTCTAAAACATGGGCATCTGACCATGCCCGTATTCATGATTACCCTGTTAAACATTCACTTTGTGGTTTGATCTATCTGTGACAGTCTGCTCTTCTGTGCAGCTGCTAGTTCACTGCAAAAAATTGTATAATGGACACAGTAGGGCGACAGTTGTTTTAGTGGGGTATACTTGGGTGTACATGAGAGAATATTGTTATTCATATAATCTAAAATTGTATTGAAACTTATTATTATGATTTATTAGTTGGCACCCCGTTTTTGCTTTTGGAATACAAACCTTATTTTCTAGAGAGATTGGATATTTTCCTAAATAAATAAATAATACAATTTATAAAAATAAATGTTAACACATCTTTATTTAACTGCTAAAAATAATAAAAAAAAAATTTCAATATTCAACTTATATAACTTATAAATATATTTCCTTTTTATTGATAAGGTAATTGATTATTAGAATTATTAATCCAGAAATTTCTGATGCACTTTATTTATTTATTTATTTATTTTAATGTATTATCCCTTATAGTCCCACAAGTGAGAAATTTATTTTCTGCATTTAACCCATCACACGTGTACACGTGTGATGGGTTAAATGCAGCAGCAGGCAGCATCAGCAGAGGCGCCTGGGGAATTGAAGTGGGGACGGTGCCTTGCTCAAGGGTTACCTCACTGGTGCCCGGACTGGGACTTGAACCTACGACCTTCTGATACATTGGAGATGTTTGACTCCTGACACTCTTTTTTGCTTTTGGCAGTCCCTTCGAGGTTGCAGTTGGCCCGGAAGCTGGACCACAGAAGATCCGAGCATGGGGGCCAGGTTTGGAGGGTGGCATTGTGGGCAAGTCTGCTGACTTTGTGGCCGAGTCTGTCGGCCCAGACGTGGGAGTTCTTGGTGAGTTCAATTCAATTTCTATATTGCTTTTTACAACATATGTTGTCACAAAGCAGCTTATCAGTGTTTGGGACTGAGCCCCTAATGAGCCAAGGTAGCGGAGGCAAGGAAAAACTCCCTAAACTGAGGAAGAAATCTTGGAGGAACCAAAGCTCAGTAGGGAAACCCATTCACATCTGGTCGACACCGGATGGTAAAAAGTAAAATGTTTATATTTGTTAATGAGTTCCATGGCTAGAGGTGTAGGCAGCAGATAAACATGTGGTGATGGTCAGTGGTGCCAATACCAGACCAAGATGGAGGGTCCGAGAAAGAGAGAAAGCCCCAATGGGTGAAGGATCAGTAGGAGGGATCAGAATTGATTGGGGTAGGTTCTAGTGTAGTGGGTGATCTAGTCAACATCATTGGCTGGGTGGAAGCCTCAGTGATGCACCGTAGTACCTAGTGTGCAGGTGGGCCATGATGAGGGTCAGTCAGGCAGGCATAACAGATAGATAGCGGCTCTCCTCAGTGATGAGTAATAGAAGAAAGAACAGAGTTATCGTTTGTTTGGCGTAGGTGTAAGAATATAGAATGAACATGAGTGCAAAACAGGACTATGAATATGACTCTGGGGAACTTCACTATAGCAGCTGAGCTAGAAGGGACAGAGTCGGGATCATGGTCATGAGATTGTCCCAAGACACTATCGTCCCCCCACTCCACCGTCATCAACTTGGGAGAACGCGTGAGAGTAATGGGGTCACACTCCAATTCTCAATGAAATCCCAACTCCATGACCTCCATCTGTGAGGAATTTTGAATTTAATTACTAATTGCTGGCTAAATAGGTAAGTTTTTTGCCTAGACTTAAAACAGTGACTGTGTCTGAGTCCCGAACTTTGACTGGAATTATTATTATTATTATTATTATTATTATTATTCCAGAGCTGGACGGGAAGCTTTTTCCCCCATGGTAGTTGTTATGAATTGCTAAATAGTTCTGATTAGTTCAATTCAAGGTTGTTCACCATTGTCACAAAGCAGCCTCCTTATATAAAAACCAAGGTACAGACCCATAAATGAGTGTCACAAAGTGGCCGGAAACACACAGAACAGAAGGACAACAACTGTTGGACCCACACAGTGTAGTAGAATATTAAGGATGAATTACAGATGACTGATCTGCAAGATGAACTTTTGACTATTGTTGGACATCTGTCAACAATTGTCATGTGTCTTTACCACAAGTTTTGGTTTAAGGCAGAGAAATTTAAGAGGCTCTGCATCTTGAATGACCTCAAGAAAAAGAAGTTTGAATATTGGAAGAAATGACATCACTATTAAACAAACTATTACACAGATTGTTGGTTCTCCAGATGTGACCTTGGAACATTGTAAAACCAGCCTTTTTTGCTTTTTGTGTCCCATGCAGGCTTTGCCATTGAGGGCCCATCCCAGGCACGGATCGAGTGTGAGGATCAGAACGATGGCTCTTGTGATGTAAAGTATTGGCCCACTGAGCCTGGAGAGTATGCTGTCCATGTGATGTGTGATGATGAAGACATTGAAGACAGTCCTTTCATGGCCTACATTGTCCCAGACAACAAATCCAGCAACCCCAACCAGGTATAAACCTTGGTTTCACTCAAGCCTGACGAGTTCTATTATTAATGAAATGAAAGTGATTATTTGTCATTGCGAACACACCACAGCACACAGTGCAACAAAATGTGACCTCTGCATCTGAGCAGCTGTCAACAGGGAGCAGTGAAGTGAGGACTGTACCTTGGTCAAGGGTTACCTCAGTGGTGCCCAGGCTGGGACTTGAACCTGCAACCTTCTGATTCTAACCACTAGGCCACCACTTCCCCTAACTATCATGCTTACTGGTGTTTATTGGGCTGTCTTGGTTGTTTGGGAAAATTGTATTTATCTGTAAAATAACAAGGTTATATTTTTAATTCAGGTTAAAGCCTACGGACCAGGCTTGGAAAAGACTGGATGCATCATCAATAAGCCTGCTGAGTTCACAGTGGAGGCCAAAGATGCAGGAAAAGGTCCTTTAAAAATCATTGCACAGGTAAATCAGTTTAGTTCATTTAAAGTGAGTCTCCTGCAGGATTATATTTGTAAGCTGTTAAATTGCTGATATAGATAAAGAATATGGTCACTGGAATTCTTTTAAAATTCTACCAAGACATCCCCTGGTTTGTTTAAATGTAAATGGTTTCAATCAATCAGAAAAAAACACAGTTTTTTTAAAGAAACAGTTTTTTATGGCTGTGTGTTCTTTGCAGCTTGGTGAATGTATACATTTCGACTATTCTGATATGGAGACATGATAATACACACACTGTATTAGCCATAGCCTTAACACAACTGAGAGGTAAAGTTAATAACAATAGTTTATATCTATTCTGTATGATATTTTAGCTACTTCATTATAATTGGGGTATATATTAGGCAACAAGAGTACAGTCAGTTTTTGAAGCTGATGTGATGGAACCAGGAAACATGGGCAAGCAGGGCCATGGGCCTTATTGTGAAGGCTAGTCAGAGGATCTTCAAAACATCAGAATTTACTGGTCTTGTAGAGTGTTCCAGTGCAGTAGTTGGTACCTATCAAAAGGTGACCCAAGGCTCAGGGATGCATGTGTAGAAGGAAGCCTGGTCTGTCATGTCTGACCCCATAGAGCAGCTTCTGTTGCACAATACTAATGTTAATGTTAATGGTGAATCTAATACAAAGGGGTCAGAAGACAAAGTGCACCACAGTCAGTGCTGCTTCAGTGGCATGAGGGGATATATACACATTATTAGACAGGTGGTGTTAATGTTGTGGCTGATGGGTGTATGTGTTTGTGTATCTTAACATTCTTAATTTAATTAAAATTTAACCAGTATTAGTATTAGTGCAGATAATTTGTAGACTAGTTCATTGCTTTTGCTTTCAAACTGCAGATTAGGATTTAATTTCTGAAAGCTTTATATATTCCATGTAAACTAGCTGTGTACCAAAGCACCACTGCTCTTCATTTTCCTGTGTCTTGTTTTAAATGTGTCAGAACTCTGATGGGGAGCCCATCGACGTAAAAGTGAAAAATAAAGGAGAAAATGTCTACGCCTGCTCTTACACCCCCACCTCAGCCGTCAAACACACAGTGGCGGTGACCTGGGGAGGGGTCAGCGTTCCCAACAGCCCTTTCAGGGTAAGCCCACCTGAGCCCGAAAGCTCCATAGTTCCCTCTAACATCTCATCGACTAACCAGTCCCCTGAGCTTGCGATCTTAACGGCGTCTAAAGTATCAGAAGTGAAGTCTAACCCGGCAGGTTTTGATGCCGACGCCCCCGACACGGTTGCTCTGAAACGCAGACCCATCATTGTTATAACCACCTACACCGAGGAGTCTTTCTCTTTTTCCCCCCGTTAAATTCCTGCATTTACTTTGTTGTGCTTTTTGACGATTGTACTGTAAGCCTGGTTTGTATTGATTTACGTAATGTATTAATAATTAACAAATTTAATCATTTGCACTGGTCTTATTTTCATTGAACTAACAAATAACAAAAATGAATGTACTTAGTTGCATAAAAAAATATGAACAACTTTTGATGTCATGATGTCCTGGGTGAAAATAGTCACCTTCAGGAAACATTTCTGTCATCTTTATTACATTTCTGACATTAATTTACAAAATTTTATTTGCAATATTTGAAGATACATGTAAAGCAAAATTAGCTTTTTTTTGGTGCAAATTTTAGCAAATAAATGGTAAATGGACATAAAATGGGCAGAAATGCTTCTGTAGGTGAGTTGTGCTTATTTTCACTTAGAAAATAATTTGAACAAAGGGTTGCATGCAATTATATGTGAGCTAATTCTTAAATGTGTATGGTCACATTTTATTTGGGTGGTCCAGAGCAGCTTTCTATAAACGTACATAATTGTAAACAATTGCAATTAACTAAGCAGTCAAACAGTCTAGTGCCAAGATCTCAGGACCAGGGTTAAGATTAGGGTTAGAGGGTGTTAGGTGAAGGGTTCAGGTTTGGGAAATGTTCAGGTTAATAGATATAAAGTTGTTATATTGGGTTGTTATTAAAGTGATATTAAATTGTATGTTAAGTTCATGTATAATGGGCTATCCAAGTAAAGTGTTGCCAGGTGTTTTATTTTCTTTAACTAATTTAAAATTAATTTCTTTTCAACTAATTATTAATGTTATTTGCTTTGTTTTACTTGCTTTACAAATAACATTGAAATGAAGTTTACATTTCTTTTAATCATTCTTTTTGAGATTGTAATTTGATTCACATGTAATGATTTTGCATCAGGCAAAAGTGTCAGCGTTTCCTGAAGGTCATGTGCCTTATGTGCAATAAGTTATTTCAAATCCTCCTCTTCACCGTTCTCATTTCACAGAAATGTGTCTATTTTCTGAACTCTATGGATCATGATTGAATTCATATCAATTTGCAGGACTGTGTAACTGAACTGGAAAAACGTGATAATTACACAAACACATTTTTATTGATGGAATATGGACTTTTTCATACACTGTCTATGACTTTTACTTGTGAATTGAATGCTTTTAGACATAAAATAAATTTAAGTGCAAGACATTATTTAATATTGCATCTTATTGTGTTTTTAATTTGTGTTTGTACTGGAAATCTGTTATGTTTTTGGATTGAATCTGTATGTTTGTGTGTTTCCCAGTTTTATGGTACTGTATCATTATCTGTTCAGTTGGTTAAAGGAGCAATAGGTGGCAGAAGGTGCTGTAATGGAAAACCGATATAAATGTGTTATTGTGTAGACGAATGAAATAAGGGTTCTCTACGGGTTGGGAACATGCTTCTCTTTTCTACAGTGTTCACACTGCAGTTGAAGATCATACCCTGTCTCGGTTTCCAAGGCAGAATTACAATCATGATCGAGATGAAGTAGGAAAATGCAGCTTATTGCTCCTTTATATAGACATACATTCTATTCCGAGTGACTGCAAAACATAACCTTTCTTTTTTTTACCTTTATTTTATCTAATTTTGTTGGAAATTGTAGGTTTTCTACTGTACCTGTAACTTTTACACTTCTGCTTTAGGTGCACGTTGGAAAAGGAAGTCACCCTCACAAGGTGAAAGTGTTCGGCCCCGGAGTGGAGAGGACTGGCCTAAAGGCTCATGAGCCCACTCACTTCACTGTGGATTGTACAGAAGCTGGAGAAGGTAACCCATGCACACATCTTCTTTTTTTAACCCATTTTACAGCCATTATAATATATGGACGATAAAGAGCATGTGGGGAGTTTGATGCCCCATTTCACTTTTTGGTTTGTTTGACACACTTGTAGGTGATGTCAGTGTTGGTATCAAGTGTGATGCCAATGTCATCAGTGATAAAGAAGAGGATGTTGATTTTGACATCATCCCAAATGCAAACGACACAATCACGGTCAAGTACATCCCGCCAGGGGCTGGACGCCTCACCATCAAGGTCCTTTTCACAGATCAAGTGAGTGAAGACCACAAAGGCAGCTTTTTTATTTAATATTTGGAGACTTTGATACCACTTGTTCAGATTTTTTGGTTGGAAGAGATTAATTGGTTTTAGTACTTGTACTTATAATACAGTTTTATTTATGTAGCATACTTCAACTTTGTTGAGCCACTTCCCACAAAATTAAAATATGAATAAAATACTGTAACTTTAGAAAAATATAAAGAATGTGAAAAAACATTAAAATAATAAAACATAAAGTTGAAAAAAAAATAAAGCAGTTGAAAAATAAAAAGATTTAGATTTTTTTATTAATTAGAATTGTTATTATTAATTAGTATTTTTCCACTTGTCAATGTAGGAAATACCTGTCAGTCCATTCCGTGTCAAAGTGGAACCTTCACATGATGCATCCAAAGTCAAGGCAGATGGACCAGGGCTTGCTCGTGCAGGTTTGTCAACATGCAATGTATATTTGGGGGGATGTACATGTTTAATAATGTACAAATATAATATTGTTGACAACCATTTGAAAACACCAGCTACCTACTGCATAATTTCATGGTAAATGGACAAATAGAAATGATATAAACTTACTTTAGTGAAATTTAACATTAAATGAGGTCATAAATTAGATGAGAGATTTTGTTATGACCCTAACTGAAATATATATTTTCCTATATACTCTCTTATTGTTTCCTCAAATTTTCTCCAGGTGTTGAGAGCGGGAAACCCACTCATTTCACTGTCCACACCAAAGGAGCAGGCAAAGCTCCCCTGGACGTGCAGTTCTCTGGCCCTAACAAAGGACAGCCTGTCCAAGACTTTGAAATCATCGACAACTATGACTACTCCTCCACGGTCAAGTACACGCCAATCCAGCAGGTGTTGTCTTCCCCCAAAACAAAATCATCCCAGACACATTTATTGGCAGCTATAGAGCAAAAATCAATCCCTTTCACCTTTCAAACCCTTCCAACTGCTCAGTCAAGAATCTTTTACACAATATCAGATTTCATGATTTCTGTTCTTTCAGGGTGAAATGGTGATAACAGTGACTTTTGGAGGTGACCCCATCTCCAAAAGCCCCTTTGCTGTGGGAGTGTCAGCCCCGCTAGACCTCAGCATGGTTCAAGTCAATGGCCTAGAAAGCAGTGAGTTTTTTCTCTCCCCATCCACACACACGCACATGGCTTTGAGGTGCTTAAATCATTTACAGCTCGTTCTTCTGCTGTTGCTCTTCCGCTGCATTTGTAAAGTGAGAAATGTGCTTTGTTCTGCAACTTTCATCACAACGTGATCTAAAAAACACTGAAAAACAGTTTTGTTGATTCACTGTACAGGGAGAGCTTTTTTTTAGCGTGTGTGTTTATGGTTTGTGAGTATTTTGGTGAGGATTCATAGAATTCAGGGTCATTTCTGCCTTTAATACTGACTGTGCCCCTTCAAATGATTGGTTCAGCCAGAAATTCAATTTAAACAAATCTCCTTTTATGCTAAATGTAGTTGTTAAGTCTGCTTGGAGATGTTTGGTGTCTACCAAGCATTGGAAGCTTATGCACATGAACCTGTTTCAGGGGTGGAGGTCGGCCAAGATCAGCAATTTGCAGTCTGCACAAAGGGAGCAGGCGGCCAGGGTAAGCTAGAGGCCCGCATCACCAGCCCATCAGGCAAATCTGTGCCATGCGTGGTGGAGCCCCAACTTGGCAAAGGAGCCAGTCTGGTGAAGTATATCCCTAAAGAAGAAGGAGTCTACACCGTAGACATTCTTTATGATGGAAACCCAGTACCAGGGAGCCCATTCCCTGTGGAGGCTCTGCTGCCCCCAGATCCAAGCAAGGTGAGCTAGGGCAGGCCAGTGTAATCTACTGAAAATATACAAACAGGCACAGGCTATTGTAATGCATACAGTACCGAAAATATAAGCATTGGTTACACTAGTATACAGTACTCGCTAAAAATGTGATATCTCTACATATTCTGTACAAAATTCAACTCAATGTTTAATTGTGTCAAGAGTGTGTTTAAAGAATATAGGAGGATAAATTAAGACTATTTAAAAAAACATCTTTTGGGGTTAGCATCTGTGTGTTTGGACTGCAACCTCTTTTGATAACTGAGTGACTATTTTACTAGTTAAATGGCATTACATAATACATTTAACTTTCTGTACATACAAACAAATGGTAAATTTACACATTTTTACAGAATTTCTTCCTGGGAAATAGTTTTGTGCCATTGTTACCATTATATCTGGCAGTCAATGACTTCTAAGGGTTGATGAAAGATGTATTAAATATTTCAGTGGCAGTTAATGAAGTACTGTTCTAATCAGGTGAAAGCTTTTGGTCCAGGACTGAAAGACGGATTGGTTGGGAACCCTGCTGAGTTCACCATTGACACAAAGGGTGCAGGTACAGGTGGGCTTGGCCTTACAGTGGAGGGTCCCATTGAAGCCAAAATTGAGTGTTCTGACAATGGTGACGGCACTTGCTCTGTGTCCTACCTTCCGACGGAGCCCGGAGAGTACCTGGTCAATATTCTCTTCGAGGACGTCCATATTCCTGGCTCTCCCTTCCACGCTGACATCCAGTACCCCTTTGACCCCACTAAGGTGGTGGCCTCAGGCTCAGGACTGAAGCGTGGTAAAGTAGGAGAGGTCAGCGTGGTGAACGTGGACTGCGCCAAAGCTGGGCGTAGCCAATTATCCCTGGAAGCCACGTCCGACACTGGCTCTAAGGCCAAGACTGAAGTACTGGACAACAAGGATGGCACTTACACAGTCACCTATGTGCCACTGACGGCCGGCATGTACACACTGCTGCTGAAGTATGGAGGCAAACCAGTCCCCAATTTCCCTGCCAAGGTGCTGGTGGATCCAGCTGTCGACACAAGCAAGGTGAAGGTGTTCGGACCAGGAGTGGAAGGATGTGGTAAGTGACAATATGGTTTTTTCTGTAATTTCACAAAGAGTGGTTACTCTGTTTGTGATATTCTCAGGGCTGCCAACTTTTGATTTCAGCTTAGAGTGAGATCTTTGGGGCGGGGCTTGGTTATAGGGAAGGGCTTATGTAGGGGCGTGGCTTTGTGTGGAAAATATACAAACACAAAATCATTGCATTAGCAGAAGTGTATTAGGTAAATATTGATTGTCAAAGTATTTGGTATCTGTACA
>JBBIGC010000131.1:6290786-6310662 GCA_037576955.1 Lepidarchus adonis | reverse complement strand
TGAACAAGGTGATGTTCATGCACGGCTCATTTTGTGCACCAGTAAAAAAACATATCTATGTCTTGAATTTGAAAAAACAACAACTTTTGTTTCACTAAAGAGGGGTTGGGTGAATGCGCATATGAAACTGGTGGGGTTCGGTACCTCCAACAAGGTTAAGAACCACTGGTTTAAAATGTGAATATGAATGTACTTGTTTAATTTGAAGGTGATGTCGGGGTTTGGTTAGTGTTTGGTCTGTAGTGGAGTTAGTTGTTGTTGGTACTTTAGACTGAATATTAGTTTTATGTTTAGAAGCTGGAACTCAGTTGCTGTAATTTAGCTAATGATAATCATTGGTTGTGTTCAGGTGTGGCAGAGTTGGTTGACGTAACGGACAACGGAGACGGGACACACACTGTAGCTTACACTCCCTCTGTGGAAGGGCCTTACTCCTTGGCTGTGAAGTATGCTGATGAGGAGATTCCACGCAGGTAATCAGGCTGCATCACTGATGTTTTTGCTTGGAATCAGGAATTGGCCAGTAAAAACTAAACTGTAATTGTGGTTCACCACTGTCCTTTTTCCAGTCCCTTTAAGCTGCGAGTCCTGCCCACACATGATGCCAGTAAGGTTCGGGCTAGCGGCCCGGGTTTGACCTCAGGCTTGCCTGCCAGTCTGCCCGTGGAGTTCACCATTGATGCCAAGGATGCAGGAGAGGGTCAACTGTCAGTGCAGATCACAGTGAGTCTACTCCATCATTAAACACTACTGTCCCTGCAGTAATATATTCCCTGTTCCTGTTCACTTTAATATTCTGCATGTGTTATAAGACTAAAATTAACATACATATTGTTATCAGTTTATTTCTTATTGGATTACTTTTTGATTGATTACACTATTATAGCTTCTCTGACTTTGTTCTGACCTGCAGCAGAAAGTCACAAGTAATGCATTACTGTTTTTAGTTTTACTCTAATGCATTAGAGAGACACACACGTTAATTTCAACAGTGTAATTCTAATAACATTACAGTAACTGGCTTAATAATTAAATTGCATATGTATTTTTGGTGAAAGCAAATGCAACTATACTTAAACATTACGGGAGGTGTAAATGGAGATTGCGGTAGTTTGAAACTAGTAAAATGACTAGTGGTGTTATCAAATGATATAAAAAACACCAATAAAATAAATCATTAAAAATGTAAAATAGTTTTGTTCTGACAGCAAACCATATGTGTTTCCTCGACCTGGATGAACATGTAATGGATTAAGAGTTCTAACCTTACCTAAATAGGCCAGACTTTCTTTTTCTTCAGAGATCTTTCTTTAGGCCATATTATTGTTATTCTTAAGTATTTGATAACTGACTTTATACCGTTACAGTTGGAACTTTTCTGGCTTTCATTATCAGTATCATTAGTCATTCATAATTTTAAAGTATAGCTGTTTTTCTCAGAACAAAGGCAGTCAAGGGTAGTGACACACAGGCTTGGGCAATTTGAATAAAGAAGTCCCTTTAAAGCTGACAGGGCTAATTACTAATTAAGGTAACTACCCCAGGGCTGCAGAATAGCAGTATTTTTGCTTTAAGGTGCCACAAAATGATAGAAGCCATATTCCCCCAAATACTTTTTATAGTGTCCTGCAATCTAATAGTGACAAGGCTTTGTTCTGTTGTCAGCTTCAGCTTATTTCTCCTAACTAGCACTTAATATTGTCCACCTAATTTAGCACAGATTAATTTATCAAATATGAATTGTCATAAGTTATAATATTAACTACTGACACACTAAATTGGAGGGAAACAGTCATGATTTCCAGGTCGCAGATGCACTTTAGAAATTGCAGGAAAAGCCTTGGAACGGCTGTGAATCAGGAATGTATCTGGCACAATAAGGCGTTATGTGTAACTACCGTAAGATGCAGTAAAAGCCGATCGCAACCTTGACGTCAACTGTAACTGATATCTGGCATGCTAGATATCTAGAGGAATAGCATGCCACTGACAAAGAGCAACAGCCAAACAGAGGGGGATATGTCTTTCCTGACATGGTTAGCATCAATATAGGACTGGGCCGAAGGAAATTAAAGTCTGGGATGGTGATCCTGGTATATGTATAAGACAAATCTGCAGAAATGAGTCTTGAGACTGCAGCTGCCATACATAGAGCTGATATAGAGCTCACCTCCAACTCTCTCTGAAGTGCTGACCACATGTGGAACCCATGTGCAGGTTTTGCAGGGAGTATTGCCCCTTTAAAAGTGGGGTTTATCTAGCCACTGAGTTCGATGAGGGTGGGTGTCATGGCCACGGAGTAACATTGGTCAGAGTAAACTCAACGGCTGTATGGTTCACAGTGGAATAGCTCTGGCCAGACAGGGATTTGGGGGCTGAACTTGTTCATGCATGTGAGATCTTGTAGTGTGAACACCCAGGTCGCAGATCAGTCATATGATTGTGTGCGAGACTCAGGAACACGAGTCTAGTGTGAACACTGTGGAGATCTTGACACTGGATTTAATACACTGGATTTAGTATAACTTCATACTTTATATAATAACTTTATAACTTCAACATTTTAATGCTTGGTACTGTGTTGATGATTATCATGTATTGTTATAGGGTCTTGGTGCTCTGTGTTCATTTGGAAACAGCCTGTTATTTCATCTCCAGGGGTGTTTGAGAAATGGCCACACTGGTCATTCACCTTTTGCATGAGACGGGTCATGTAACCCTTCTCCCATTAGCTCCTCTACAACCAAAAGCCTGTCTGGGCATCAGCATAAGAGATCAGTAATGAGATTTACTAAAGCCAGATGCAGTATCTTAAGAAGGCGCCTGTGTCTCCGAGATCTCCTGCAGAAAAAAATGACTCTCTTGCTCCTGCTTTTTCATTGTCTAGTAACTGATTAAGCTCTGCTTTGTGCTTAGTGAGGATATACACTACACAAAGCTGCTATAACCCTCCTTATGTTTCTGTGGGTATGTTCTCCATGTTGAGCTTAGTTCATGTACAGACTGCTGTATTCCCTCTTGGCTGTAGGAAGCATATTGCTGAATTCTCCATTGTGCTCTTGTTCTGTCACAGCGCTGCTTTTGGGCAGGTTCTGCGGTGTAATGTATGGATTTTTATGTTGTTTAGGACCAAGATGGGAAAGCGAAGAAAGCCAACATTCAGGACAACCAGGACGGTACATACAGGGTGTCCTACGTTCCGGATAAGGTGGGACGCTACACGATTGTGATCAAGTATGGCGGCGACGAGATCCCAACATCTCCATACAGGGTGCGAGTGACTACCACAGGAGATGCTAGCAAGTGCACAGTCACTGGTAAGTGTTCTCAATTTGCAGTTTAGATAGAAATATCTGATATATTAGTGATAGTCTACTGAAAATCAGTGTTCACTTTCAAATGTAGTTCCACCCAGAATTATTTTTCAGATACTATATCTCACACAATACATCAAGGGTGCCCAACTCTGGTCCTGGAGGTGTCCAGCACAGTTTGGTGATTTTCCTAAACAAACACACCTGGTTCAACTCACCTGTTGATTTCTAGGTTTAGTGAGATGTGTTTGAGGAGTAGAACTACCAAACCATGCTAGACATCTGCCCTCCAGAGCTGGATGGTTTTAGAACGGTGACCTTGGTATTTAATGGCAAATTCAGACCCAGAATTAAAATTAAATGCAAAGAAAAAAACAACCTTCATAACATAGCATGGGAACTATAGTACCAGACATAAGTAGACATGTTTTAATACACAGACTCACACAGAATTGATACAAACCCAATTTACTTCAGGCCATATGTTCAAACCGTATTTTCTCTAATTCTTTGAGCACATGCTAAATATGTGATTTTAATTTTGCAGGACCTGGCATTGGACCTACCATCAGCATAGGGGAAGAGGTGGGCTTTGTGGTGAACACTAAAGGTGCGGGGAAAGGGAAGGTCTCCTGTATCGTTGTCACTCCCGACGGGGCCGAGGTGGAGGCTGATGTCATTGAGAATGAGGATGGGACCTTTGACATCTTCTACACTGCACCTAAGCCAGGCACTTACGTTATCTACGTTCGCTTTGGTGGAGAGAATATCCCCCGGAGCCCTTTCAAAGTCATGGTGAGATTCAATTGTAAACATCTGCCCTTCAGTTGAGAGGACGCATATTGGTCTGTAGCTCTTGTTTTCAATGTGTTAGTGTTTTTAATTGTGTTATGCTTACAAATGAAAAAACAAGACTAGCCAAAATATTCTGTCTTGGAATATGGATATACACTGGTGCAAAAAAGTATTTGGCAGCCATCGATTCTGCAAGTTGTCCCACTTAAAAGATGAGAGAGTTCTGTAATGTTCATCAACCGTGAGAGACAGAATAAAAAACATCCAAGAATGTATGATTTTGTATTATATTAAAAGAATTTATTTGTATAATGGTGCAGAAAATAAGTTTTTGGCCAATAACAGAAGTTTTTCTCAATACTTTGTAATGGTTGGTCAAACGTGTCCTGTAGGTTTTTACCAGGTTTGCACGCACTGTAGCTTGTATTTTGACTCATTTACTCATGCAGATCTTCTCAGGAGCTGTGATGTTTTGGGGCTGTCACTGGGCAACATGGACTTTCAACTCCCTCCAAATATTCTCTATTGGATTGAGGTCCGGAGACTGGCTAGGCCACTCCAGAACCTTGAAATGTTTGTCTTTGTTGCCCGGGCGGTGTGTTTGGGATCATTGTCATGCTTTAAGATCCAGCCATGTTTCATCTTCAGTGCTCTCACAATATCCAAATCTCACAATACATGGCCCCATTCATCCTTTCCTTAATATGGATTAGCCATCCTGTCCCCTATGCAGAAAAACAGCTCCAACACAAATGTTTCCACCCCCATGCTTCACAGTAGGTATGGTGTTCTTGGGATGCAACTCAGCATTCTTCCCCCTCCAAACACGGTAAGTCACGTTTATACCAAAGAGTTCCATTTTTGTCTCATCTGACCACAGAACATTCTCCCAATCCTCCTCTGGATCATCCAGATGGTCTCTGGCAAACTTTAGATGGACCTGGACATGTGATGGATTAAGCAGGATTTTAATCCATGACGATAATTGCTCCAACATTTGATCTTTTCTCACCAAGCAGCTTGCCTATTGTAGATTGGTTCATCCCATTCTTGTGCAGGTGTACAATTTTGTCCCTGGTGTCCTTAGACAGCTCTCTGGTCTTGGCAGTGGTGGAGGTTAGAGTCTGACTGTTTGAAGGTGTGGACAGGTGTCTTTTATACAGATAACGAGATCAAACAGTTGCCATTAATACAGGTAATGTGTGGAGGATAGAAGAGCTTCTTAAAGAAAAAGTTACAGGTCTGAGATGCACTAAATTCTTGCTTTTTTGTAGGTGCAAAATAATTATTTTCTGCACCATTATACAAATACATTATTTTTAAAATTATACAATGTGATTTTCTGGATTTTTTTATTTTCTGTTTCTCACACTCAGTGAACCTATGATGAACATTACAGACACTCTCATCTTTTTAAGGGGAACAACTTGCTGAATCGTTGACTGCCAAATACTTTTTTGCCACACTGTACAAAGTTATACATTACATTATGCAAGTATATGTCTGTGTTATCATTTAGTATTTGATATTAACATTAGATTTATGTACTGATGCATATGCTGTTATATTGAAACTTGAGAAGCAATGAGATCCATGAGCAGCAACAGTTGGAGGTCACCCTCAATATTCATAGTAGTACCAGTACCCTACTGCTAACTGTGATTACTGAAGGGAACAATGTTTAACATCAACACCACAATAAAATGATAATAATTCAATTATTTTTCATTCATAATAAAATATCTGTTTATTTTTATATATTTGGGCATATTTTGCCCCACTCGGTTCTGAAATCTGCTTTTTTTTCAGCATGTGCAGTATGCCACTCCCCCGTCTGATGTGTGTATGTCCGTGTGTGGATGTATGTTGGGGTAACCTACTCTTTCATTCTTCAGGCTACTGATGAGGCACCTCTATTGGAGCAGCAAGCAGTACAGCAACAGCAACAGCAGCAGCAATCAGCTCCAGGCGCCGGTTTCCAGCCCTGGGTACACACTTCGTCCACACTGCTTCATTTCTCTCTCCTCTCCCGCCCTCATCCATCTCACATCCCTCCCTTTTACACCTCCTAGGGGAGCTTGACACACCACTGCCATCACCTCTCTCTCTTTTTCAGTCTCTATGCTGACCTCCAGGCTGCCTAAATGCACACACACCCCTCATCTGCCTATTTGTCTGTCTGTGTGTTTATCTTGGTCTCTCACTGAATTTGACCCCTCCTCTCTCATGATGTAAAGGATTTCTACCAGTTCTGCCTCGTTCTGACCAATCATTCTTTTCAGGAAATGGCTGCCCCTTCATGGCTCATCTCCTTTTCTCGCTCCCTGAATCGGCACTCTGTTCTCTTCTGTGCCCGATTCACCGTGGAACTGGACTTTTTTTCACTCATGGCTGAGACCGGGGAAACTCCTGAAGTTTTTATAGCACTCCAGTTTTGCTTGGGGGCAAATCTGGTGTTAAATAAACTAAAGTGGTCTGCATGGCAACCAGTACCAATACAGCTCTAATTTACTCCCAAACTGAGCACAAGTAATCACTTCTGTGTTTTATTCATGAAAAACTCATTTTGTTCATTATACCATTAAGTGGCATTAATATTACAATTAATATTTCAGCGCTTCATTGGACCAGGGGTTGCAACACCTTGCCCATGTCCTCACTGAACTCAACCCAGTCCTGCCATGTTTCCATCAGACAAGGAAACGAGTGGTTAGTTTCCTGAATGAAGGGAAAACTGTAGAAGTGCATAAAGATGGCTAGAATGTGCCAATACCATTTCTGTTTCCAGCTCAGTTCCCATGGTTATTGCTGTTTTACTTTCTACATCATTTCTTTTCTCTTCCAGACTGTTTAAGGTGTGCTGGGGGTTTGAGTCGTCATATTCTGTTTTCTCTTTCCATGCACGTCTCTACTGCAGCTCAAATACAAGGCGTCTTCTGTCACATCCTTTCTGCTTCTTTCACATTAATAATCGATCGTGCTGCTTTCTGAAAATGGAAATGTGTTGAAAGGCACTCACAAATCTATGCACTGTTAAAGTTAATGTCTTCTTTTTAAAATATCAAATCTTCTCTCGCACACAGGTCACAGATGGAAAATACATTCCAGTTAACAGTATGAATGGCACAGGCTTCCGGCCTTTTGACATGGTGATACCCTTTGCCTTCAGGAAGGGTGAAATCACAGGTCAGAAATGGTTCTAACTGAGGCATAGAGCATGTTGTATTTTAAGACATATCCTGTTGACTTTTAGACATTGTGTTCAATCTCATATAAGAGGATTTTCATGGAAATTTGCTAAAATATTCTCTTGAATAAATAATTATTGGTTTAAATTTGACATTAAAACAATATATACTCGTTAGTTTATTATGGAAATGAGTGTGCTAAATAGATTTTGAAGAGTCTTTTACATTTCTGACAGAGTTTGGAGCAGGTAAAACACCAAAATATACAATTGTGTGTCCAGGATCATTGTTGTTGTAGATAATCATGCAATGGACAATCAAAAAAACAACAACAAAGCTTTAAAAAGAAACTCACTTGACCAGTATAGGAAGTCATCAAAGCCTTATGCGAAGTTATACTGTGTCAAAGTATAAAGGAAACTGAAAAGTTTTTAAATAATAAAAAAAAAAAAATCCTTTTTTTCTGAAAGAATTCTTTTTTATTTCTGAGACACTTGGTAAATACAACTTCTGAAAATATTTTCTGTATAACAAAGACTGAACTGGGTCTGATTATGTTTAAAAAACGTAATCTTTGTTTTCTAGGGGAAGTGCATATGCCATCAGGCAAAACTGCTCAGCCTGAGATTATTGACAATAAAGATGGAACAGTCACTGTAAAATACGCCCCTACAGAGGGAGGCCTTCACGAGATGCACATCAAATACAATGGCACCCATATTCCAGGTAAGAGTCTTCTGACTTTCTTGCTGCTGGACAGGCTTCTATCTTAACAGTGGAAAATGTATACTTTTTTTAATCCAATATTCATTTAAATAGTATTTAGCTGATTTAACAAACTTTTGTTTTTCTGAGCAAAAACAAACATCTGGCATAATTTAAATAATTGATTAGTTAAAATAATTTGAATTAGTGATGTATATTTATAATGTTAGCATATGTGATTACACACCATCAATTGATAATTTTTAAATCACTTTTGGCTTCGTTCCATATTTAGCTGTGCTTAGATGTTGCCATCATCTGCTTGTACATTAAAAAAAAAAAAAAGAACAGTTTATAACATAAAATGTACAGTTTAGAAGTCACATGTAATCATAAGTTTATTTGAATATTAATAGCTTTTCATATTCACAATGTACGCTTCATGCAGTGCTTCCCACAGGGAAAGGCAAATGTCTTCCTCTGCAATGATTTTCCTATGGGAAGTCTTCCCGCCATTGTCCCAGAGTGGACACGCATGGCAACTGTTAACGCTGAGGTTGAGGGGAGTTGAAAAGATTCACCTTTCGAGAGATTACTTCTTCAAGCAAAGGGGGGGCAAAATCACTTGGACGATGATTTATTTTGACACGAGGGAGAAAGATCTCTTGCATGACATCAGGCTTGTGGAATTCGTTCAGTGAAGTACGGGAACTGTAGAGTCAGGCAAGGTCACTCATGTTGGGGCTTGCACAAAAGCTATGCTTTAACATTATCCCAGTCACCAATCCTCCTCTGTCAGCTGCCACGGCAAGGATTAAGTATCAAGCGTATTACCTGTGTAGTCCACCAATTCTGTCCCTTCAAAAGACCAGGGCGAGCCCTACAGGCCTTACCCAAAGCAGTTATTTTACCATATAAGGCAGTAATAGCATGACATTGTCTTTGATTCAGTACTTCCATTGGAAGCCTCTTCCGCACTGTAGGTAGTAATTTGCCCAGGGTAAACAGTGACTCAAGGCTTATTGCACATGTGGATATCCTGTTCAGTACTAACAATAGGTCTAGATAAAATGCCCATTGTCTATTGTTTGACATAACTCTGTTCATACGCTTCCAAGTGGATACGCTACACCTCTTTGAATATCTATCAAGGTATATATGCCGAAGAAAGCAAAAAAGATTTGCTTCAGGCAGGTCTTTTGAGTGACCACAAAGGTTACTCGAATCGGTATTAGTCAGTACTTCATTGCCTCAGCTCTTCAGAAATGGCTTACACTTTGGAGCCCTAGAGTGTACACTAGATAAGTTCACCCTAGGACAAAGCATGTCTCAAAATGATTTATCATTTTACACTCACATGAAACACCTGTGCAATCAATTTAGTGTTTTTCCCTCCAGCCTGTCATATATCAGTGACTAGCACCTCAATGTGTTCATTGTTTGCTTCACAGAGAGTCCTCTGCAGTTCTATGTCAACAATGCTAATAGCCCCAATGTTACGGCTTATGGGCCAGGCCTCGTTTATGGTGTTGCTAACAAACCGGCCACTTTCACTATCTACACTGAGGATGCTGCAGAAGGTAAGCTCTTACAGAAACTATTGATTATGTAATTGTTTTTATAATAATTATTTTTATTTTTGTTGTTATTGTTACATAGAAGTAGGCAATGTATCTGAATTTCTCATTTAACCTTATTACAATAGTATTTGTCATTTTGTGGAGTCCTGACTGATCGTTGAACTGTTGATAGGTGGTCTTGACTTGGCCATTGAAGGGCCTTCAAAGGCAGAGATCAGCTGCATTGATAATAAAGATGGCACTTGCACAGTCACATACCTACCTGTTCTACCAGGAGATTACAATATCTTGGTGCGTTACAATGACAAACACATAGCTGGCAGCCCTTTCACTGCTCGGATCACAGGTGAGGACTTCAGCTGGATGTGTCGTTGTGTGTTCCATTTATTTATAATGATTTTGCTCATTGAAAATTTGTAATAAGTATAAAAAACAAACAAACTTCAGGGTGAACATTGCCTTTATTTACCAGTGTACAGGAATGCAGTTTAGCATTAAATACACATTGGTTCTACTATGGTATTTGGAAGAACTGTATAGCTGAAAACATTGTGCACATCCTTTCATCCTGTTAAATAAATCTTTTTACCTGTATTGCGGTTTTTTTTGCATTTGTTTACAGAGGACAATAAGAGAAGGTCCCAGGTGAAGCTGGGCTCTGCTGCAGACTTCTCTTTGGACATCACTGAAACTGACCTCAGTTTGCTCACAGCCAGCATTAAAGCCCCTTCTGGCCGTGACGAGCCCTGTCTGCTCAAGAGACAGCCCAACAATCGCATTGGTGAGAAAATGTTGTAAAACAAAAACAAAAAACTCTTCTGAAAGTTTTGCTGCTTTGCTGCTAACGAACATTTTCAATCATTTCAATTCCAGGTATTTCTTTTATCCCTCGAGAAGTTGGGGAGCACTTGGTCAGCATTAAGAAGAATGGACGCCATGTTGCTAACAGCCCAATCGCCATCATGGTAGTGCAGTCAGAGATTGGAGATGCCAGCAGGGTGAGGGTGTTTGGACAGGGGCTGATAGAAGGCCGCACGTTTGAATCGGCTGACTTTGTAGTGGATACAAGAGATGCTGGTGAGAGAGAATTTCACTCAAATGTCTGCACAAAATGTTACTTTCTAGTGTAAAACAATTGTCTATCTTTCATACCAAAAGAAATGAGGGTTGTCAGTACTTGTTCTGTTATTGTGACGTACAGAGTTCGCGACGTCATAAAGTTTGTGCGGGAACTAGTTGGCGAGCAAAGCCGGTATTTTAGTATTTATGAGGACTCCCTGTATTACCATCCTATAGACCACCATATTACTAATCGTAGGGAGAGATGGTGAGACCTGTCTCATTATAGAACATTTTATAGGTAATGGACCCTTCCTTCCACTCTAAAAGCCACATATTTGGGTATGTTAAACTTTGAAGGGAACTGTTGACCTGTCTGAATCCCATTCTTTGAAATAGAAATGTGTGCCAGATGAATGTAACTAATAGCAAACCTATGTAGCAGGTTACCTTGCCATCTTGGGATGGCACCATTTAATTATGTCCCATTTAGTCCAGATCTGGTATTTTGGCTAGTTGCTGCCAAAATGTTTACTATTTCTATGGTTAATTTAATGTTATTATTAATGCTCCCAAATTAACTTAATTGGCTAGATGGGGAACCATGAAATTTGCAAAAATGACTCTAGGTTGTACTTGGAAGAAAATAGAATGTGTTGGTACCACAGCACACCCAAAACCAGTACATTAGTTCATAATTTCCAAGATGGCTGAATGTATTGGTTCTCCCCAACATCTGCCTCACTCTGATAAAATAAAAGTCTCATTATATTTGTTGATAACATCAGTAGAAATAATTTTTAAAATAAATAATATTACATTTTGTTTGTGGCACTCTTCTCACATCCATTTCATTATTACTAATCCCATGTATTTGTTACTTGTGCCCCAAGGTTATGGAGGATTGGCTCTGTCCATTGAAGGGCCTAGTAAAGTGGACATTCAGACAGAAGACATGGATGATGGGACCTGTGGTGTCTCTTACTGTCCCACAGAGCCTGGCATCTACATGGTATCCATCAGGTTCGCTGAAGATCATGTTCCTGGTAAGTCCTTATTACTGAACGGTCAGTAATCAGCCATAACATTAAGACCATTGACAGGTGAATTGAATTAGATTATCTTGTTTAAGGCACCTGTCAAGGAAAGGAACATTTTAGGCATCGAGTGAACAGGCGTTTCTTGAAAACGATGTGTTAAAATCAGCAAAGTGAAAGGATCTAAGTGTCAAGGGCCAGATTATGATGCATACCTTCCTAATCTCCCAGCTTTCATTCCTTATTTTGTCCTTTGAGGTAGATTTTAGTGTCCATATAGACCAAACACCAAAATCTGATTAACACTGTTGTTACTGTGTAAACAACCATCAACAAACCAACATTTGCTATGATTAAGCTGTGAATGTTCTGCTGGAGTTGATTTTTCTTACTTGTCCATAGGGAGTCCATTCAGTGTGAAAGTAACAGGGGAAGGACGCATCCGTGAGAGCATCACCCGTCGTCAGAAAGCAGCATCCATTGCCACTGTTGGAAGTGTTTGTGACCTTAACCTAAAGATTCCTGGTACGAAAACACTGCTTTTGTACATCAAGTGCTTTCAATTGATTTTATGGGCAGTTATGATATGACAGAGTTGTGTTGGCACAGTTTCAACTCTTATTTTTGGAAGTCTTCTAACTGAAAAAGCAAAAACACCAGCATAAGAGCAGCTAAAAGTGGTTGAGGAGGTAGCATAAGGGAATTCGTGAAGCAAATGTTCAACCACTGAAACATGGTGTTCAGACAATGATGTTTGTGGCCTAGGATGACCTGCTGTTCTTTGTTGCCAAAGAATGGCCATGAACTGTAGCCTATATGCAGTAGTATTGTTGTATGTTTATATACACTTGTATCCATACCTTTTAATATTTCTGAGCATATATTTTCTTATTAAATGAAGTTATAGGCCGTGGCCTAATGGTTAGAAAGGTGAGTTTATGACTGAAGGGTCGTGAGTTCCCGAAACCAGACAGCAGGCTGAAGTGCCCTTGAGGAAGACACCTAATCCCCAACTGATAAGAACGACGGTTAAATGCTGTAAATGTAAACAGAAAAAATAGATTTTATCATAAGTGCTTTTCCTTATGCCCTTGCATTAATTCAAATAAGTGAATTAATAAAAAAAATGAATATAACCTTTGTAGCCATTCAGAATATTACTGGATCCAATATATTGGCTATAACATATTCAGAATATGTTCAGATATATTCAAAGGGTTTCCAACATTATTGTTTTCTGGATCCTTTCACAATAACAGACTCTTTAAACTAATGATTCAAACTCAGAACCTTGCACGAGTCTCACTTGTCTGGCAATTGAAACTTTACCACCAAATGATTTTGCTTTATTGTGCATTTGATGAAAATATCAGTGAATGGACGTTGCACTTGGTGTTGCTTTTTGCCTCGTATAAAAACCCAACTCAAACATGTAGCCCGAGCATCAGCTTGTCTGCTTAGAGTTCCAATGTCTCATTTATTATTTATTCTTTGTATAATTTATTTATTTATTTATTTGTGTTTACTTCACCCTTTGCCTTCCCTAGCCAGTGATGGATAGTAAAAGTTAGGAAAGATGAATAAGTAAAGATGTATCTTGACTTGTATGTGTGTGGAATTTTGAGAGGAGGGCTTTAGACAGTTAGATGGATGATGGTGGATGGAGGTTTTCACTGGTGTCAGGAGAGATTAAGGTTTAATATGTTATATGTATTTTTAAGTAAATATTTTCTCTCTTGAGTGCACATCTTGGATAAATTGCCCAAATATTCATGAGCACTCTGGACTCCCTAATTTCTGGTAAGTATTTTTTTAAAACTGCCAGGTGAAATTCCTGAGTAAACATAGCTAAGATGAAATGTGTCTTGTTTGGATCACCCCCCAACCCCACTCCAAGAGGCATACCTGAATACAAAGATCCAGGATGGATGTCTCTCTCGTTCTCATTTCCTCATGGTCTCGTGCCAACTCCTTCATTTCGGCACACGTAGTGTCAGGATTGGCAACTGCAGTGTTTTGTGAAAGACAGAAAAAAGGCCTGTGTTCTGCAGAGCGGTTTTAATGTAAATAGTTTTCCCCCAACAATGGAAACATGTTCGTTTCCAGGCCTGCAGGTTTTGATTTGACACAGAGTGTAAATTGCTTACCTTTTCATCTCTGTGGTGGTACATTGGCCAACAAGGCCGACTTATTACATTATTGATTGCATTATAGAACAGCGTTGCAGGTGTTAAACTGCCTTGTGTAGCTTCAACATGGACACGGTCTGCCGTTAAGATTTACAACTAAGGACACATTTTATTAGCTTCCTTATATCTTGCCAAGATAGGCTTTGGGTGTTTTTGGTGTTCCATGCAGTGTAAGTAAAGCCATATGTAGCGTAACATATAGAGGTGGTGTCAAATAATAAAGAGCGAGAACACTATAGCTGATCTAGTTGGCTATGATTTCTCCACAGAACACTGGGTATTAGTTGCTGAGCGGTCATGTCAGGCGCTGGGGTGTGTTGATGGAGTTTTGTGGATGTACTCTACATATGTTCTGGTTCAAGTTTATCTTACATAGTTCATAATCATTTTTTTTCTTTGTTGGGTCGTTAGGTTCAGAATCTGAATCACACTGACTAAAGCCATATGCGAAGAGTTGTAATTTAATGGAGAGTTCGCAGTGAGTAATGAGCATTGTAATGGAGCACAGGCCACACAGGGCTTTGCTCCCTGCTGTCTGAGCTCATGTTCTGGTTGGGTGAGGTCAGGCCTCTCTTGCCCATTGGTGTGCACTTTAGAAGCTTATTGACTTTAAAGCTGTTGATCTGGCCCATAAACATATTTTTGCTTGTAAAATTAAATTGATTATTAAATACACCAATACTGATGTAGGTTAATACTCTAGCTAAGCAGTATTTCAAGTTCTACTTCATAAGTAATCAATTACAGGCATTGCAGACCTGAACATAATTATTTTTCAGGGAATACTTAAGAGTAGATGAACAATACATTTTAAATGTAGAAGATTTCCAACATGGTGTAAAGGAATAATGTCATAAATGGAGTTTTCCACTTTCCTAGATGTAGTAAATAAGCAAAGAAATACTTTGTCTCCCAATGTTGCTTCTATAGTTGAGCTGCAGCTGCAATGCTAACAAACTCTAAAATCCAACAGTCACCCAGAAACCCAATTAATGTCTATAAAAATACATCTCCACTACATTTCAAGATGTGCAAAACTTATCCAGGTCTTCATTAAAGTGGTAAAGTTTTTTTTGTACTGTTTTTACGGGGGTGATTAAGCTGTTTGAGTCAATATTGATTTTTTGTGTTGTTAGCATTGTTAGCTTTGCTGCTGCTATTCTAAACTCATGAAACGGATGATCTACATCTGAGGTAACTGGGAAAGTTGTGTAAATTAGTTTTTCCTCCACTGTTGCGCTTCGGTTAGTTCTGTTCCTCACCCCAGACAGACACATTTGGATCAGGTTTGGTGCTGCTCTCTATGTTGTCTGAAAACCCACTGTATGTAGTTTTTCCTGCTTTTCTTCCTTCTACTTTCCTATTTTTCCTTAAGATTGTTTTACCTATCTTTTGCTATCCTTGTCTTTCCTCAGTGCTTCTTTCTCTCTCTCTTTCTCTGTGCATGTCTTCCTTCAGTGACCTGGTTCCTCCTGATTTTGGCGGGGGAGCTCCTTTCACAGAGAATTTATCGCTCTCACTGCTCCCTGTGGCTCAGGAGAAAGGCCCAGACAGACTCGGGCTCTCCTCGGCCTCTGAGGGTCAGACGCTACACTGTGGGAATAGTGAGGATTGGCCCGACCCTGGCGAGGCCCTCTGGGCTGGAGGGTGCGTTTTAAGCACTGGGCATGTGGACGATGAGGTTGGCAGAAAGCGCTAGCTTTTGTTTGCTGCATGTGTGTTGTCATTGTGCTCATGAAGAGAAAAGTGTGCATAGTGTATCCTCTGAATTAGTGCTGCAACAATTACTTCCATAATTGATTGATCTGTTCTTTTTATTTATGTAGCATTATACGCTTCTGTTATTGAAAACCATAAGAAAATAACATGTTGAATGTCATGTGATCACAACTAAATATTACAATTATGTTGTTTTACACAGTATTCCAGGGAGTCCATGTACAGTACGTATACAAAAGAATCAACCCTTTAGAAATATTCCCATTTTTTGCTTTACAGCCTAAAATGAAAACAGAATTCATTCTTCCCAGCCTAACATACTCAGTGCAACCTTTAACATCCAACTGAAAGATATTTCGAAGAGGCTGATTCTTTTCTATATGCACTGTACATGGACTTCCTGTAATATTGTGTTAAAAAGCACAAGTTATTGTGAGGTCACATAATCAACGCATTTCATATATTTTCTGATTTAGCTTACAGCAGTTCAGCCTTCACCTGGAAAGTTCTGCGATTGCTGAGACAGATATTGCAAAAACGATGTACAGATGCTATATTGTGCTGCCTTAATAGCTCCTGTAATTTGACTAATTCATTAATTCATGAATATTGATGTTTTTCAGTATTATTTAAATCCATGAGCATAATTTGAGAGGTGAAAAATTTCACACAAATTATGAGTCAACTAGTTTCTTGGTAGCTGATGATTTGTTTGCTCTATTTGGCTGCTGTTCCTGTGAGCCTGAGGATATCCTCATGTTTGTTTAGCTTTCTCAGCAGCTTTTTAGCAGCAGCTAAAAAAAGGTCTACATCATCTCCATTACTGCTCAATGTGCTTGCTTCTATTTCCACTGCATTTTGGTCTTTAGCTAGCCATTAAAAAGCAACTTATGTGGAGGTTTCCATGCATTAGCTCTGAAAAATACTTGTACATTAAATAATAATACATTTACATGTATTTGTTTGGTTGAATCTCTTGTCCAAAGCGACTTCCAAGCTACAGGAACAATCAGGTATTTTGTTTGCACATGATGGTGCTGATGTGAGTTTAAAAAAATTAAAAATAAATGATAAAAAATGAGAGGCCCCTCCCCTAAACAAATGATAAATACTACACTTTAATTCCCTTCAGTTGTGTTTCTTTAAGATATCTATATTGAGATTTGATGATCATTTGTTGATCACATTTTAATCATATTTTAAACATCATGCTCAGGGCACAGATTTCTCAGACATTATCTGTGGATTATCATTTGGATTATATATTTTACTTTGCCCTGTGTGACAAAGTGATTGCTCCCTCTGTTGAAACATTACAGTTTTTTATACCTGAGTTCAATCTCTCTAGCCACACCCAGGCCTGATTATTGCCACATCTGTTCTAAATCTCAGTTACTTAAATAAGACATTCCTGACAAATTCTGGAACAAATGAGAAAGTAATTGAGATCTATAATTCTGGAAAATGTTATAAAGCCATTTCTAAAGCTTTGGGACTCCAGCTAACCACAGTGAGAACCATTATCCACAAATGGTGAAAACATGGAACAGTGGTGAACCTTCCCAGGAGTGGCCGTCCAACAAAATTTCCCCCTCAAGAGCGGAGCGACGACTCATCCAAGTGGTCACAAAAGACCCCACAACAACATCCGAAGAACTTCAGGCCTCACTTGCCTCAGTTATGGCCAGTGTTCATGACTCCACCATAAGAAAGAAACTGGCAGAGTGCCAAGACGAAAACCACTGTTGAGCAAAAAGAACATTAACGTTCATCTCAATTGGAACCATGAATTCAGCTGTCTACTAAAAACTGCTGAAGCAGAAAGTCTGGCCATCTGTTTGTCAAGCTGAAATGAACTTGGGTTCTGCAGCAGGACAACGATCCAAAACACACCAGTAAGTCCACCTCTGATTGGCTGAAGAAAAACAAAATGAAGACTTTGGAGTGGCCTAGTCAAAGTCCTGACCTGAATCCTATTGAGATGCTGTGGTATGACTTTAAAAAGTGGTTCATGCTCAAAAACCTTCTAATGTGGCTGAACTCCAACAATTCTGCAAAGATGAGTTTGGGCCAAAATTCCTCCACAGCTTTAGAAGACTCACTGCAAGTTTTCACAAATGCTTGATGTCAGTTGTTTTTACCTACCTGCTAAGGGCCCAACCAGTTATTAGGTTTGGGAGCAATCACTTGTAGGTTTGGATTTTTTTCTCCCTTAATTATAAAATAATTCACTTAAACACATTTTATTCACTTGTGTTGTCTTTGACTAATATTTTTAATTTATTTGATGATCTGAAACATACACACACACACACACACACACACACAGCACTGTGCAAAAGTCTTGGGCATGTATATTTAAAAGTAGTTTAGAGGCAGTAAGTGTTTTTATTTTCAGATAACTAATATTAGAATCATTAAAAATAAAATTAATATAGTGAACAGTGTGGGTCAATGTGTTGGGTTCCTGTTTCCAGAGTTCTCCTCATGGAAGCTCAGGATTATTTGTAGTAGTCAGATCTCTGGTTTGGGCTCAAATCAGTGTTTAAATCCTGTGCTGCTGCTGAGAGAGATTCACACAATGGCTGGAGGCATTGATGAGGAATCACCTGCACTGTTCTAACAGCTCCCAACACACATCAACAACTTTTTACACACAAAACTAATTTACATTTTTTCCTTCTTCATTTTTTACTGCTTTTTTGTTTATCTGCATTTAATCTAATATGTTTTTGCATCAGAAGAACAATCTGCATAAACAAACACTCTGTGGGAGTTTATATGTGCTTTAGCTGCTCTTTGTCTCCTGTGTGATGCTGTACTTAACCTTGAACCTCCTCTAAGGATACTGTATCAGTGTTCTGGCATGTCTGGCCTTGCTGCTTGCAGATTCATTCTTCAAAGCTAATGCAAGTTTGAGATTCCCTAGCATCTTTAAACACGCCCACTTTGAAAGATGAATGGAAACATCTACTGTGACCTCTATAATTAATAGGGAAAATTTCACACTTGTTGGACAATAAAGGATTATCTTATTTTAATAACACCCATTGTAATGAGTAGTAAAAAACACAACCCTCTATCTTACACTGAATAAAATGATACAAATATAGTCTTTAATTAATAACAGATATTCACAGAAAAATAATGCTTATATAAGCTTTATACCCTTTCATCATCACTCTTTCTTGTCTCCTGTTTGTGTTGTCCAGAGATCGATGTCCATGACATGTCCGCTCAGGTCATCAGCCCTTCAGGAAGCACAGAGCCTGCTGAGGTTGTTGAGGTGGGCAACCACACCTACTGTGTGCGTTTTGTGCCTATTGAGATGGGCGTGCACACAGTCAACGTGAAGTACCGTGGGCAGCATGTGCCTGGAAGCCCCTTCCAGTTCACTGTGGGGCCTCTCGGCGAAGGAGGAGCCCATAAAGTGAGGGCAGGAGGCCCTGGGCTAGAGAGGGCAGAAACAGGTGTCCCAGGTGAAGAAAACAGCTCATTCTATTATTACTGCATAATTACATTTCAACTTTTTAAATGAAGGAAACGAAATTGTTTCTTGAGGAATTAAATGATAATTAATTCTGTGATATTTACAGTAATGTAGTTTGACTCGTTGTCAATATTGGCACCTTTCTCTAAAATTGCTTTAGGTTGAGTAGGATGAGTTGTAATATCTTCATTACCTGATTGTGGAATCCTCCACATGATCCTAAAATACTTAATATACTAACTACACATTATTGTGTGTTACAGCCGAGTTCAGTATATGGACGCGTGAAGCCGGAGCAGGGGGTCTGTCCATCGCCGTGGAGGGTCCCAGCCGGGCAGAGATCTCATTTGAAGACAGGAAGGATGGATCCTGTGGGGTTTCTTATGTGGCTCATGAGCCTGGTATGTAGTGTTGGCTGTGCTGGAGAACTCTGGTGTAGAATTGAGGTTGCACACGTTGCTCATAGTTCTCTGTTTACAGGTGACTATGAGGTGTCTGTGAAGTTCAATGACGAACACATCCCGGACAGCCCTTACCTGGTGCCTGTGATGGCACCCTCAGACGATGCACGGCGCCTTACTGTTACCAGTCTTCAGGTGAGACATGAGGAAACATCTCCACACCAGGGAATGTCTGCAGCTATCAAAGAATACGTCTCAAATGTCAGGATCTCAGACTTTGCACATCAGATGCAACAGGTCTTCAAGCAGTGATTGATTTTACAGTAAATGAGAGAGAGAGAGAGAGAGAGAGAGAGAGAGAGAGAGAGAGAGAGAGAGAGAGAGAGAGAGAGAGAGAGA
>JBBIGC010000131.1:6231376-6274624 GCA_037576955.1 Lepidarchus adonis | reverse complement strand
AGAGAGAGAGAGAGAGAGATAGTGAGAGAGAGAGAGAGAGAGAGAGAGAGAGAGAGAGAGAGAGAGAGAGAGAGAGAAAGAAAGAGAGACGGAGGGTATGCCATGCAGCAGTAGTGCATTAGTAGTCTTCTTTAGACTTGAAGTGAGCCCATCTCTTCTACACATTGACCTCTCTCTATTCTCCACTTTCCACTGACCCCTGGGACACACACAGAACGGCAACATAAAAAATAAACAGCATCTTGTCCCTGCCCAGGTTTTCCTCTCTTGTTTAAGATACACTTTCCTATTTTTACATTTTTTAGCTTGTTTTCCTCCCCAGTTCAAAGTAAGAAAACCTGCACAGAGTGTAGCTTAAAGAACAAACCGAAGACAATGAGACTGGTTGACCTGTTCTGCTTACAAACGGGTTCTTTAAAACGAATTTGTTGTCTGTTGTCAGACTGGGAAGACTGTACTGTAGGCTTTAAAAATGGCAAGAAAAGAAAGTCTTTCAGTCTAATGAGAACAATAAATGCATATTTTAGAATTAGATTACATTAGATTAGATTAAATACTATTTACAGTAGTTTTATTCTCACTGTACCAAAGTGCAATATAGTTCTAACTTTGAGTCGGGATGTTCCAGTCAGATCTCACAGATCAGTATGGGGACCAGTCATGATTTTACTTCAATCATCACATAGGTACTGTACACATAGAGCTTGTTGCATCATGAAATTGTCACAGTGAAGGACGCATTTTAACGGAGAGAGACATTTCCTCAGGATAAAAAAAAAGGCAAAAAGATTACAGAGAGGATAACTGAATTTATCGCTTGAGTTGAGCAACCATCCATGCGGTAGTAAACACAGGATTACAGAACACAGGTCTTTTGGAGGTTTTGAAGCCACAACGTACCCCACCCCCACAACACTGTCCTACCAGAGCTTAACAGCAAGGTTAACCATAGCATTTGGAGTTCTGATGTGTCAATACTTAGCCTTACTGCGTACTGCATGATTCATAGTTAGGTAGTTCTCCTCTTCAAACAGGTCCTGCTGCAGCAAAGCATCCACAAACCATGACACTTCCACCTCCATGCTTCACAGTTATGCATTAGGTTCTTTTCCTGGAATAATGTGTTTGGTTTACCCCATACATGTCCTCTGTTCTAGTGTCCAAATAAATAAACGTTAAACTCAACTGTCCAAAGAACCTTATTCCAGGAGTCCTTGTCTTTATCCACATTCTCGCTGGCAAACCTCACTCTGGCCTTGATATTTCTTTTCGAGAACCTCCTTGCAAGAAGAAGAGCCTGCTGTAGGTCCCGTAATGAGATTTTAGAGTTTTTCAAGAATTCTTTTAGAATCTTGTTGTCTGCTCTCAGGGTGAACTTGTTTGACAAACCGCCAATTTCTTTTGATATCTTTTTAAATCCCATACAAGACCTATAAGTGTAAATTTTTCTTACTAAATGCAGTCAGCTCTTTAGATCTCACCATTATGTTCACTTTCACCTCAACAGTCAAGAGCACACCACACTTAATGTCTGAGGTTTCAATAACAAAAACATCTTTTAAAAAGCTCAGTAACAATTTTCTAATCATGTGCACATGATGTGCTACACATGTGTGATTTGAACCATTTTAATTAGAAAAAAAATGTGGGGGTGTCCTAATTTATTCCTTACCAAAAATGGCTTTTTTGTAGAAATACAATTTATAGAAGATTTTAAAAAATGGTTTAGTTGTATTACTTTAATCTTCCAGTATTGTTAAAATGTCCAAGAATGTTACAAAAACACAGGCTTTCATAGGGTGTCCTAGTTTTTCACTTGACTGCATAATAAATGAGAATACATAATGCAGCTAACAAAAAGGAGTTGTCACGAAAATGGAGACTAGATGTGTTTTAATAACATAAACCAAAAAACTAAACATAAACCCAGAAACAAAAAAACGAACCAGACTCAAGGAAAAGCTATAGAACTAACAAAGACAATAATTGCAGGAGACTACAGGTAAGACCAGGGATGGGCAGGCATGTTCTTTGACCTCATGGCTTGGTTTCTGCTCTTATATACAGTGTCAGCTATCAGGCCTTCTATAGAGAGATGTGTGCCTCATATCTAATTCATTTAATTTACCACAGGTGGACTCCAACCAAGAAAAAAAATCTGAGCAGTGATCACGAGATATGGGAGACACTTGAGATTGTAGATGTCTAGTGTGACTGCAGTTTAAGGGGCTTGCAATTTTCCTTTTTATTTGTTTAAATATGCAGACGATTCAGCAAACAAAGAGTGACAACATGTTATATCAAACAGAGGCTTAGCTAACTAGCAAAACTTACACTAGAGATACAGGGAACCCAGTGAACATTGCGCAAGAAAGAAAGAAGCAAAAGCCAACATCTGTCATGATAAAGGGGTGTATCAGTGCCCACGGCTTGGGTGACTGGCATAAGTATGAAGGTGCCATTGATGCAGAATGTATATTGGAGTTTTAGAGAGACATATGCTCCCATCAAGGCAACATTCTAAATTCAAAAAAGGGGAAAATGCAACTGTTTGTTTCCAAATGATTAGAAACCTTTTTTACTGTGTTGCAGATATCAAATTCTAAATGTGTTTGTAAAAAAAACCTTTTAGTACGAATCTTTCTTAAATAAAAGTTATAGAATTATTAGATCATAGATTTATATTTTACAACATGCCGCAATTTCCAGAAATGAGATTTGTATTTAAGTAACATTTAGACACCAGAAGAAGCAAGGTTCAATATGTCAATATGCATGTTAAAAACCTTATACACAAAAAATGAATAAAGCCTACATATCAATTCTAACAGTGTGGCCTGTCACATTAATATACAATAAATAGCAATAAAATATTTAACAAGAAATAATTCAAAAACTATAATTTCTCATTTGATTAAATCGAATGTTTGCATTTTTGAAAATGCTTTTCTTCTGCTGAGTTAGAGAGAGGATATATAACATTATGCACTGCGACTCAAAAACATATAATACAAAGGCATTTTGTATTCTCACACCTTTAGATATCTCTTCATTTAGAAATATTACAATAGTTTTAAACAAATTCCCCAGAACTCAGGGACCGTCTAATTCAAATTGCGCTGATTTGTCAGTCTGCATCAAGGTCTTTTTATACTATTTTATTATATTGTCAGTGTTTCAAAAGAATATTCTAGCATTTTTCAGTTTAATCTTTATCTGTATCCTACAGTGGTTTCTAAGGATTTGTAATTTATTTTACAAAAACCTTAAAATTTTACAAATAATTTATTAAAGCATTCTGCAAAAATCTATATATAATGTATATACATTTTCATAGATCGGTTTACAAACTAAATGTAGGTATTGCCTAATGATTTCCATGTCTTTAAATAGACATGACTGTGACAACAGATGCAGGATAACCATGGAAATGGGTTTCGAAAAGCATCCCTATGGGAAACTACTTTTACGGCCCATAAGTGGCCCAGCAGAAACGTTGAACTGACCGTTAAAGTTGATGGCTCGGATGTACTTGAGCAGCATTCTGCCTTCCACAGGGTCCATTCTGTCACAGACACCTGTGGCCCCAGGGCACAGGTCCATGTGCATGCTGTGAAGAGCATGGGCCATAGCATAAACTGCATCAATCACAAACTGCACCTTCCCCTCCTGCTCATATGGGGAATCCCTGCCGATCCGCTCATCTCCTACACAAAACGAAAACAAACGCAAAAATAATTCAGCTCTTAAACTTCACCAAAAATCTAAACACTACAGAGTTTTCATCATTTTATCTTCATACTCTTTTGTTTTGTTTGGCTGATAAAATTGGCCAGTACTGAAAATCTGTGGACTTGTCAGTGTCACAAAAATAATTTAAATAAATCAGTGATCGGTGGCTTACTTTAACACAAAAATCCTACATTATAAATCAAACACCTTTCTATTAATAAAAGTGATGGGGGAAAAAAAACAGCTACTGTATGTAAGCAACATTTTGGTGAATCCAGCTAAATAAACCTGAAGTTGGGGTTTTCAGGCGAAACAGTCAAAATGGAAAAGATGACACTTCATCTTTCTTCAGAATGTACAATGAATAAATTAATAATTCTGCCCAATTACAAAACAATTATACATGAGAAAATGTATTTTGCATTAAAGATTAGAACCAATGCAATACAATATGCAGTTATTCAAGAGAGGTGTATTGTCAATACAACAATATACACAGTGTATTGAAATGCTGTTTCATATAGTGCATTTGTAAATAATGTAAAATAAGAAATATAAAATATGTAAAACATATAACATATAGAGATGATCCTTAAATACACATCTAAAGTTACCCTAAATAAACATCCATCATCCAAACCGCTTAATCCATTTCGGGTCACAGGGGAAGCTGGAGCCAAACCCAGCAGACCAAGGCAGGGTTCACCCCAGACAGGAGGCCAGCCCATCACAGGGGAACTATGCACAGTCAACAGGCAATCATCTAGTAAAAACAATCCACCTCATCAGCCTTTGGACAGTGGGAGGAAACCCACGCAAAACACACAAAGGCACCGGAGGCTGACCAGGGGGGCCAAACCCAAGATCTATGTGCTGTGAAGCAAGAGCACTAACCACCGCACCATACCACCACGCCAGCCCTAAATAAACAATAGTTATCTTTAAAGAAGTCTATAAAAAAGCTCTGTACACTCAACACTAAACCAAGAGGCAACAAGAAAGAAAAGACATTTGTAACCATGAATGAAACTGTGGCCAACATCTATATCTTTTTATATTTCACAGGTTTCTAAGAGGTTTTGACCAATCCGATTAGATCCTTAAAAAAACAGTAACATAAATAATGTACTTATCGCATTTTTACTGACCTGTGCATTTTCTCTGGCCACCGTCTAGTTTAATGCCAGGACGAGTCAACTTGCATTTGAAATCGTCTTCCCAGAATTCTGCAAACCAGATGTTTCTCCTGTTGTTCTCTAGAGAGCGTGAAGTGAAATATTGGTCAAAACCTGGAAAAAAGAAAAAGCTTAATTAAAGTTTGTTGGTATTTGATTTGAATGAACCAAAAATAATAATTTCCTTTCATACCTATTCACACATTTAAAAGTAATAAAAACAAAAAATCTCATCAGTGTAAACACAATTCATCATAATCATCCACTCACAAAAAAACATTGATGGAGTAATTTTTCCAAAAGTCTTCAAAAATATAGCTCTGCACAACCTGTATTTTGGCACAACAGCAACAGTTACTAAACCACTGCAAAAATATTTCCAAATGTTCCATCACAATATACAACAGCACAACTCCAGGAATCGGCAGCCTGAACACTGTGTCAAATACAGCACGGTCACTTAAGAAACACTAATACTGCTGGACTGTATTAAAAGTAAGAAATCCTATAAATTAATTATTAAGTAAATAAGTCTACCTTGTCTGTTGCATTTAGCCCCATTTTTTCTTTCATACCACAACAGAAGTCCTTTTTTTGTTCCTCTTTAAAGGTGGTCACAGCTGGCTGAGCTAGGAATCAGCTGTGGCCTGTAACAATTGTACAGTGTTATGGGGATTTTATATCTGTCCAATGTTCATCCAATGTTTTTATGACTAAAGGCAGTTTGAGCATTTTCAGGAACACTCAGCTATTTTAAGTTCCTTTAAAATAAAATATTTATGTATGAAATTGAAAAAGAAAATATAGGTGTGAAATGTAATTGAACTTGTTTCAATTTGTTTATATTTTAATGGTGTTCATAATTTGATTAAAATTTGTATTTCATATATATTTTTCAAGAAAAAAATAAATCATTATTTTATGATCATACTTTTTTACCCATCTGCACCAAAGGTGCCAATAATACTACCAATTACTATTAAGTGCAGTCAAATCAGTTCTGATTGGTGACCACATGTATAGTCAACCAAAACTGGTAGCTGTTTTATTTTTATTTTTTATAGTTCCACTTTACAGTATGTTACAGTGTCTTAGGCAAAAGGCTTAGCAGTGTTATCATACCCTCTATAGATGCTCTTTTGGGCAGGATGGTTACTGCTCCCTCTGCCACGTCCTCCAGGCTCAGGATGGGGGCGATTTTGGACCCCCAGCTATCGGAGCCCACAAACAAGAAGTGGCCTGTGAGATTTCCCCTCTTTGCTGCTTCAAGGACCCGTCTGCAACAAATAACCATTAATACTAAAAAATGAATGATAATCTACAAACAATTCATAACAACAACAAATTATATTCACAAATTATACATAATATAAAAAATAAATAAAACAGACATAAATATCCATTATCTGACCTTTCAGTGACTTCTAGATGTAGTGGTGTTTATAAAAAATACTAAGCAGGTCATCAGTAAATATCAGCCACCTTATACACTGTACATAGGAAATGGAAATCATCATAAAGGACCGTGCGAGGTACTCTTTCATCATTACCTGAACTATTTCAGGAAATCAGGGTGTAAACATTGGTATTTATAAAACTCAACTAGACTAAACATTGCTTTTAATAATAACTATGAGGTTTAAATAATACACTGCACACAGTTATTTGTAAATTTGGTCACACTGGGCATTATTTGCCAATAACTTCCTTAAATGTGAGCAGTGGTGGTCTAGTGCAGGGGGCCCAATATGGGAGAGAGAGCCATTTTGTTAGCAAAGAGGATGATTTCAATTCAATTTAATTTAATTTAATAAAACTTTCTTTGTCCCCAAGGGGCAGTTGAAGGCATGTAGAGCAGGGTTGCACAAACACAGAAACTAAACTAAATAATACAAAATAAAGAAAAAAACAAAAATAAATAAGATACCATTTAAAATTAAAAGTATATATGTAAATTATTATTTAATTCAATTAATTTATTTATCTCTTATTTGAAATATAAGTATTAATTAGATCACACAAGTACTGTAGGTTGATGCTAAACCTCTAAATGTCTTATGGATAAGAAGGGCAACTTTAAAATCAGCCCTGTCCTTAATCAGGAGTCAGTGGAGAGAACAGAGAACTGGAGTTATATGCTGGAGTTTATGGCTTCTGGTGAGTAATCTGGCTGCAGTATTCTGTACATGCTGTACTGTAGTGCAGTCTGCTGCTTATAACCAAATATATTTGCCAGGTTGACGTCTTTTGTAACACAAGGACAATGGCCATTGTGCAAAGATCATTCAAAGATCATTTCTAAAGAGAAAGAATTGAGCTCCTAGCAAATAAATCAAAACTGTTACAGATGAACAGCACTGAATGTATTTAGCATTATTAGGTTATGAGAAGCAGAAAATGCAATTAATGTCCAAAACTGCAATGTGGGAAAAACTGATTTGAAAAGCTAGTCTCTCAAAAAGTGTGGAGGCTGTGAAGGCAAATAGACACTCTAAATACTGAAATGTCTTTTATTATATCACATGATATAATCATTGATATCATTATGTGCACTATATTGTTATATATTTTGTTCAGCTATTGTCCTAATGATGCAAAATGCTTGTAATGCACAGTATAGTTCAAATAATATGTGTCATTCAAGCATTTGTCTCTAGAGTGCATATACTAATAAATGAAAGGGGAACTACAGTATAAGAAGTAACACTATACAGAGGTAACTCACTTGATGTCATCTTCATTAGCAAAGATAATGACCCCTCTTGCATTGGACGTCTCCATTAACCTTTTAATGATTTTGTCAAACTCTCCTGGTCTTGGTTCTCTAGGGATTTTGATGGACTGGGCTATACACAGGCCTCCTGGATGGACACAAACAACACAAGCAACAGCAAGTGATGGCATATATTTTAATAATACAAGCAAAATCTACAAAATCAATCCAGTATACCGGTAACTTGTATATTATGTAAATGGCCCATATTTTATACTTTTGTTCTGATTTGAAATGTATGTGTCTAATGCACCAAAAGTAGTGACCTAGTGTTTAGAACCTTGCCCTTGGGATCTGAAGATTACAGGTTAAATTCTCAGCCCAGGTACTAGTGAGGTCCACTTAAATGAGGTACCATCCCATTATTCACTACTCCCTGTACTGTTGCTAGCTGCCACTCCACATTTGCACATGTAATGGGTTAAATACAGAGGGCATGTTTTATTGTGGTGCACTTTGTGTGATTGAGTGCATTCCCAATAACAAAAAAGTCACTTTTACTTTTACATAAAAAATTCAATCTCTTTAGCCTGTCTTAGAATTTAACAGGCTGATATTGTTACTGTGTCATGAAGACTTCTAATTGATATGTAAATGACTTCTGTTATGAGTTATGTTGTCATTTCTAAAGAAGTTCAAGCTGAAAAGTGGAATATAAATACTGTTAATACTGTTAACAGTTAAGTTTGGACCAAATTACCCAGACATTTATCTTTTCCTTTACATTTACAATTTTGAAATTTAGCAGACATGGCGCTTTATTGATCTTTGTGCTAGTATAAAAAGGCCAAAGGTATCCTTAAACTAGGGAATGGGCAATATGACAAAACACATTTTTACAATATGACTTGTACATTTAATGTTTAGCTTAATTTAATTTAAAACAATAAATTCAATTATTAGGTTCTGGACCTGCTTCTCTGGAGATCTGAAGGAAAGCATCCACTCCGCTTTCCCCATAGTTTCCCTCTGAGGCTAGTGTGGAAACATAGTTCCAGCCCATGGCCTTAACGATGTCTACCATTGCCTGGGCCTGGAAGGAGTCGGGGGGTACCACCCGGGAGAAGAAGTCATAGCGTGTGTTGTCACTCAGCTCTGGAGCTGTGGAGGCATAACTGATTTGGGGAATCTGAAAAACACAACAAAATATAGTTAGATGTCAATCGGAGCTATATCTATGCTGAAATGTGATGCATTATAACATCATTTCCATATGGATAAAACATAATAATACAATTATTATTTCAACTTAAGAGTACAAAGCAAACGGAAGATAATGACAAGATGCTTTTTAATATATTTTATTAATCTGGAAATTATAGTCCCTGTGAAATACTATCAAATTACTATCCTATATTAGTGCTTTTCATTATGATAATGAAAAAAGATATGGTACAATATGGTACTTTCCCAAAAGTTTTAAAGCTGATCTAATGTAATGTAATTTCAGTTCCAGGAATGTTCTAGCTAAAAATACATATTATCCATTGCTGTGTCTGTTTTAAACATGAGTGCTACATCCCACAACATTGACACAGTGGTCGTGCAGGGAATTTGCTCCTTTATTGAATAAAAGACCCACTTCTGATATTGTACTTGAAGGTAGGAAGATCTAGAAAGAACCAGTAGAAAACTGGTGGCTTTTTACAGAATGTAGACCGTTAGAGTGACTGCTAAAACCATTGCATTACAGGCCTATTACAACCATACAACTGTACTACCATTCTCCAAATTACCTTAGAAATGACCTGCCAGATGAAGAAGAAATAGAAAAAGTTTAGATAGGCAGATTAGGTACCTGACAATTTGGTCTTGGCTCCTTTTCACCAAGTAAAAGGACAAATAAAATGTGTCTCCTTTGCTAAACAAAGATAGAAAAATTTGTTCAACATCCAAAATCAGATTTAATCATACTAGCTTGTTTGTCTTAATAAGTAAAAAATGTATGAATTAATTTAAACTGTATATTAGGCTCATAGCATTAGTTGACCTCATGGGGATTAACAGTGTAAGATGTTTTTACAGTGTGATTCACTGTAAGTTTAAGCATTTGTTTAAGACATGCTGGAAATTGTAGTGAAAGAATCTTGATCAACAAACTGTTGTGAATTCTGTTAATGAGGCATACAAATCCACTTAAATATTAACTTCAAGAATTTTCAAGGCCATCTTGTATAAATTCAAGGACTCAACATAGGAACAGTTTGAGACTAAGGTTAACTACTGTCACAACAGTGTTTGCTTTAGCTTTTTTGCTTGTTGCAGTTCAGCCTGCATCAATCAACTTCAGTCACTACTGAGTCCACATGACTGTTGCATTTTCTTGAGGCAGGATGCATAGATGGTGGGAGGCACACACTAAAGAAAATAGCTGATTTACTAATGTTAACTAAAATATATCTGGAGCTCCTGTGTGGCGTAGCAGTTTAAGCATTGAACCCCATTAACAAAGGTCCAGAGTTCAATACATGTTAGGGTCTGGAGTCCAAGAGATGTAAAATTAGCCTCACTCCCTCTCTATAGACATGATGATCACTCATTGTAATGCTAGTCAGCGTGGGCTTGTGTTAGCTGAAATGGCAGAATTAGCTCACATCTAGAACACTATATACATAATGATTTTATTTTAGCAGGAAGTCAGAAAGATGTAGTAGGAGAAAAAATTAAGGAAGCATGTGCTTGTCTTCACCCTTCCAGTGTGTGTGGTCTTGTGTAATAGAGGTGTCCTAGCAAGCAGGTGACTAATCTAATTTGGGCAACAACAAAAAAAATCAGGAAAAATAGTATAAATCTTTTTAAAACTACCTTTTACACTTTCTGATTATTTATTACTTTTGTTACAGAAATGTCAAATAGTGCACAATGATATTAAAATAATTTGGTATGAGCAGATATTTTCCAATATTTGATGCATTTGTTGTTCACTAGAAGAGCAGATTGTCTATTTTGCATTGCTAAACTTCATACATTTTCAAATTTTTCTTTTAATTAATTAATTCTTTTATTAAGCATCATCAATGGGATAACAAGAACAAAAAAATGAATATACCCACCTCCTCCCTACCCCCTTATAAAAACAGCAATGATAGAAAGTACATTTGACGTTGCAGCAGCACTCAATAAGGCAGTACACTGAAATCTGACACAAATTTTTAAAACGGTTGCCGCTTCACAGAAAACATATCGGCACCCTGTCTCATTGAGTATTGGACTTTTTTCAATTTTAATCCACTGTGATTTCCATTGCAGTAGGAGATGACGCCTGGTCAGCAGAGAAGTAAAGGCGATGACCTCCCTCTGTGTTAAACTCAGTGAAGCAGGGTCGAACGGAGTCACAAAGATGACAATGAGCGGAAAGGGCTTCAAGGTTAAACCCGTAACACAAGAAAACATATCAAAGTAACCAGCCCAAAAACGAGGACAAGAGAGAAAGATATGTGTTGAATGACAGAGTGAATTAGAAAACCAATCACATTTATCTTCCACATCAGGATAAATACCAGATAGTCTAGCTTTAATGAACACTATGTACAACTGTATAAGTGTATAAGTGAAATGCGAGCACAAGAAGTGACTTTGCCAGCATTGCGTACAACATTATTCCACCAATCCCTATCAAAGTCGACACCCAATTCATGCTCCCATGCAGTTCTTGTCTTAAACCTAGACTGTAAAAATATTTTATCTTCAAAAATCTCAAGGATCCAAGAAAACCATGATTGCATAACATCTGATGCTGATATTATTACAAAAACAAAAAAAGTGTAATTGTATAGACATGTCAGATGCTTGTTGGGCTTGGTCTGTTGCAGACCTGCTGTAGCAGAGAAGCTTTTAGGGTAAACTAAAGGCAGTTTAAGGGATATTATAATACACTCCACTGCATGTTAAAAATATTTGTTCCAGAACATACATTCTTGTTAAAGTGTCTGTGCTTTAAATTATTTTATGTAAAGACATGTTCACAACTAAGCTGTGTCTGACCAAATGAATAAGTTCTTAACTGTGCATATCTACTGTGCATGACTCATACAGTTGACCTACCCGTCCTGCTATATGTGTTGGTGTCTGTGGACTTCAGAAGAGCTAAGAAGGCAAGAATGCACCACTAACTTGAAGGATCCTAATTGGTGGACATTGGGTACACTTTCATTGTAATAAAAGTTTTGGTGGCAAATTTTATTATGACTGTGTATTCTTTCTGCAAATTACAAAAAAAATTATCCGTCAAACCATCTAGTTCATAACTTTGGATCACTTAAAATTCTCTATTTAATGTTCTCATTTAATGTTCTCTACCAGTTATTTGAAACATGTGAAACCTTATATGAACTTAGATGTATCTGCACATACAGTGGATGAAAACATTATTTGACCCCTTGCTGATTTTGTAAGTTTACCCATTGACAAAGAAATGAACAGTCTACAATATTATTGGTAGCTTTATTTTAACAGTGATATCAAAAAGAAAATCACATATAAAATATATAAATTAATTATCATTTAATTGAGTGAAATAAGTATTTGATCCCCTAGCAAAACAAGACTTACAGTAGTACTTGGTGGCAAAATCCTTCTTGGCAGCACAGTGGTCAGACATGTCTTGTAGACCAGGTTTGTGCACATAATAGGAGGAATTTTGGTCCACTCCTCTTTGCAGATCAGCTCTAAATCCTTAAGGTTTCGTGACAGTTTCTTGGAAACTTGAAACTTCAGCTCCCTCCACAGGTTGAGATTAAGGTCTAGGAGACTGGCTATGCCACTCCATGACTTTGATGCGCTTTTTCTTGAGCCACTCCTTTGTTGCCTTGGCTGTATACTTTGCATCATTGTCGTACTGGAAGACCCATCACCAACCCAATATTCAGTTTCAGTTCCCAATATTCAGTTTGTCACTCAATATTTTAAAATACGTTGACCCATACATCTTCCTATCAATGCAGTGAAATTGTTCTGTGCCCTTAGCGGAGAAACAGGCTTGAGTTGAGGCTAAAGAGAAACACAAAACCTTCTCCCAAGCACTCTCTGAATCAATGTGTTCATTTGCAAACTTCAGATGAGCCTTAACAGTTGTCTTTTATAGTAGTCTTTTATATTTTTTATATTTTCTTTTTGATATTCTATCTCTCACTGTTAAAATAAACCTACCAATAAAATTATAGACTGTTCATTTCTTTGTCAGTGGGCAAACTTGCAAAATCAGCAAGGGGTCAAATAAATTAATTCCTGTATACTGCACTGACAGTACAAAAACACTGGGCCTCATTCACAAATATCTTTCCTATTTTTTTTTCTTTAATTTAATTAAAAAAAACATCAGATTCATATGTAGATTATTGTTTGCACCTATGCTCTTATACTAATTAATCCCATTTTAATGTAAACACCAGTGTGTAAAACCTAAAGGTGGGTGATTAATATAATGATCTTTTTCAAGATGTTCAAGTGTTTAAAATAGGTTCTTGAAGCAGCAGTAAATATGACATTAGGTGAGTAGGACTTGGGTTAACAAGTTACATTCTGCCTATTAATAGCATAGTCAGTCATTGATTACTTGATGGAAGTAACATATGGATTATAAAGATTTATAAATAATATATAAATTATATAAATAAATAAGTTTTAATACAAAAACATGTGAAAATGTGTTTGCTCTTGATTGTGTGAAGATTCTGTTTTTACCTACAAATAAATGGTAAATAAAAAAACATTGGTGAATTAAAAAATTATTGTCTTAAGAAAGGTTGGTGAATGAGGCCTACTGACTTTTTTAAACAGTGGTGAATTCCAGCAGAATGGTTTTGATTAAGCTGTAATTGCTCCCCGAGAAATCTCCACCAACTGCAGATGGAGCATGGGCAGTAAAAGCATTTGTTTTGAAAAAAAAAATGAATGAGAAGATTAATTTAGTGCTGTGCTAGTTCCTTAATGACCCAGTTGATGTCAGCGGAGCTAGTTTTGTGTCGGCTAATGTCTGCCAGGCCAACGGTTTAATGAGACGGGGGCAAAGGGATGGAGAGAGAAAGGTACATGAAGAGCTACGGAGAAGGAGAGAAGAGGGAGAGGCCCATTTGACAGATTATCTGAAAGGATTAGAGGGGTTTTAGTAAAATTATGTTAAGCAAAGAGGGAGAGAGACAGAGATCAAGAGACAACGTTGCCATTTCTCAGCAGTAAGCCATACAATATATTTAATTCTGCTGATACATGTGACATATAACTGCCATGGCTAAACCTAACCATTTCCACACTTGCATTTGCATTAACCATCTCTGTCAAGCATCTGGGTCATGTAATGTTCGCTGGATGTACCCTGCCATACAGCAAAGGCAGGGTAGCAAAGAAAAGCCACTGCTCTCCCCACCAAAAATTGTTGACTGTCTACAATTCAGTTCAATTCAATTCACAATTCTAAATGGTCACAAAGCAGCTTTACAAAATTTACTGACTGTAAAGTTTGCTAAAGATCATGTGGACAAAACAGAAGAATATTGAAAGAAAGTTTTGTGGTTGGATGAAGCCAAAATATAACTTTTTTGACTTAAATGAGAAGCATTATATTTGCAGAAAGAAAAACACTGCATTCAAGCATAAGATCCTTATCCCACCTGTAAAACATGGTGGTGGGAGTGTTACTTAAAATTTAAAAGCAAATGTCAAGACAGTGGGTCATGCAGCAAGACAATGATCCTAAACCCACAAGTCCTTCTGCCAAAGAGTGGTTACAGAAGAATAAAAAGAATGTTCTAGAATGGCCGAGTCCAAGTCCTGACCTTAATGCAATTGAAATGTTGTTATTATGTTAATGACCTAAATCCTCATGTAAGTGTACCTATATAACATGATGTTGGTTTGTAGACAAATATTTGTAACACCAAATACAGATTTAATGTAGATTTTTGTCTTGTTTGCTCATTTTGCATTTTGTAAATTGCTAAAATAACCAATTATTGTTTAGATTTTTAAAAGAATTATTAGATTACAGATTTTTTTCACATCTGCCTAAAAGTTTTGCCCAGTACTGCATATATACAAACCTCATACAATGTGCATCACAATGAAATGTGACCTCTGCATTAAACTAATCACATGAATAGCAGAGGGTAGCTATCAGCTTGCTCAGGGGCACCTCAGGACACAAGGGCAAGGTCTTAACCACCAGGCTACTACTGCACCAGTGAAATATTTTCTTAAACTTTAGTTCCTATATTTACATGTCAGTTCCCACCTCTGGTAAGATTAGCTGCATGCCAAAACAGACACCTCTGCACCTTACATACTACATTATTTCAACGGTCATCTACTGTTTTAATGTACAATGTAGTGTGGTAGTGTGCAGGTTGGGATGCAGCTATTGTTTCGATTCATTGACAGTGGCAACTACTACATCACAATTTTTGCAGGAAAATAAGTTCCTTCCAACAGTTGTTAGTTCAAATGCAATGGGTGACATCTTTAGAAAACCTATGTACCTCCAGTCAATACATTTGTAGCCCAGTTTGTCAAAACTACACTGGGCAGCGGCCACAAGCTGGCTTCAAGTGGCAGCTACTTGTGACCTAATGACAGGGACACCGAGACATACAACAGCAAAGTTGCTTTCTAGTGTGAGTGCAGAGTTACTGCACATAGACAGCCTTAAGCATTGATGATGAAATCACCAACATTGTTAAGATAAGCGATGACTTGTGTTTCTGTGATTGCGAATCTCGCGTGCAACCATATGACTGATCTGCGACCTGGGTGTTTACACTATAAGATCTCTCTCTAGTGAGAACTGGTACCGGTAAACTCTGTGACTAAATAGAGCACACACCCATCTTTTAATGGAGCCCTCGCTTAGCAATACCATCCCAAAAACACCCCCTCATGTATTGCCACATCTACTGTATATCTGCATGTACATTGCGCAGGCTGTGGGCTGGAGGTGAGCTCTATATTAACACTACATAACGTAGCTCTAGTCACAGTTTCATTTCTGCAGATTTGTTTGGCCTAGCGCTGTACTGACACGAACCATGTTGTGAAAGACATATCTCGCCACTGACTGGTTGTTGCTCTGTCAATCAATCGTCCCTGTCGCCAACAAGGCCATGATCGCAGTTTATCACGTCTCAGAGTAGTTCACACATAATGACTCATTGTTATAGATAAACCTCTGAGTCACCTTACATCTGAGGCTTTTGTCTGTGATTTACCAAGTGCCTCTGCAGCCTGGAAATCATGGCTAAAGTCTTGTACTGTGAACAAGGCATTACTAAATACAAAGATTTACACATTGCATGTAGAACATACCTTACTGAAAATATACAGCCTTACTGTATACAGACCACTTTACATTTACATTTACATTTATTCATTTGGCTGACGCTTTTGTCTAAAGCAACTTCCAGGTTCAGGAAACAATCAAGCATAAATTCAGACATGACAACACTGATGTGCGAGTTACAGGTAGTTCAGCATAATCTTTTTAGTCATAAAAACAGTGCAGGTGCTACAACAGTGCGCATAAGTGCTACAACATTACTATTTGAAAGAGAAACACATTTCTACACTATAATTAGGAGCTAATGATTAATTCTAAAACAGACCTAAGCTAAATCAGGTAGCTTATACATAGCCTTACAGTATACACACTGCCTTACAGCATACACATACAGCATACACATACATCTTTACTGCCCACAGATGACTTTAATGCACATATTTTGCCTTACTGCACACAGACCACCTTACTGCTTTAAAACACAAAAAAGGTTCCACCATACAAACACTCTTACCAAACACAGATAGAATAGCATATACTGGATGATGTATTAAGAGCCTGACTTTAAGTGCCAGGCCTCACTCTGCACATGCTTCACAGCAGTTCATGTCTGTCTCCTTTTAAAACTGTATGGTACATTATAAAGAGTAGAATCAGACAATGGTGGCCACAGACTATTGAGTCTCATATCAAGCATACACAAGCAAGAAAAACAAACTACAACCGTTAGCATTCTCAGTTCTCAAAAAATGGAATTAAAAGAAAGTATGATGCAACACAATGGAAAACATGCACCTGATACAATTTGAGTGCACTGCAAATCTTAGATTTCAAATGTGTTTATATTTACAAAAATATTTAGTGAACACATGAAACATTTCTTTGTACAACACCAATTCCAGAGCATTTGAGAATGTAAATTATAAATGAAAACAGAATTACCGGTATATGATTTGCAAATCTCATGAACTCATATTTTATTCACAATAGAATATTGAAAACATATTGAACGTTGAAAGTGAGACAAATTACTATTACATAAACATTTTTGACAGCTGTAATGCATCTCAAAAAAGTTAGGATGGAGTAACAAAAGGCTGGAAAAGTAAGTAGTACTAAAACTAAACAGCTGCAGTAACATTTAGCAATGCTAAACAGTTGTAAACATGGCCCTGTCTATATTAAATGTGTTTTTTTACTACGTTTAAACATTTCATTATAGTTTTCATGTTTTTTGAATGTAAACATAGAAAATGTTAATAAAAGTGGGTTTATAAGATTTGAAAATCATCTTTGCATTCTGTTTTTACTTACATTTTACAAAGCATCGAAATATTTTTGGAATTACAGTTGTACGTTAGTCAGGTAAATAAAAATTCAGTGAATTTTCAACTTTTCCAGAAACATGTGTAAACCAGTAACATCAACATCTGCACATACCAATATGTTCTATAATGATACACAAAAAATGTTCCAATGTGGTTACTTCAATTTTCAAAGGCAGTATTAGATGGAAAATGGGTTTGCAATCCAATCATTTTCATATTATTATGGATCAGAATATGTTCAGAATGCTAGCACTCACCCTCCTTTATTGCAGGAGAAGACACAACACAGATATTGAGTTCATACCATCTGTCAGGCCTAAAAGAACAAAGGCGAGTACCACTGACTTGAGCATGAGCTGTGCTTGGATGACAGCCTTTTCCAGCAATATTTTAGGCGCACTAAGGCACGCTTTGATGACCTGCTTACCTGAATCATGCCCTGGATTGCCAGGAGAGACACTCAAATGCGCAAATCTGTCAGGTCAGTGGAATGTCAAAGATATTTGTCAGGCAATCTCTGACTGCCAGTGCCAACCAATCAGGGCTGGAGTGCCATTCCTGAGGATTTCCTTCACCAGTGGAACTTCCCAAACTACTTGGGTGCTGTCATTCAAAAACATGCTGTTATCTGGGCCCCCTCCAAATCTGAATCTCCCTTCCAGAATTACTATACAATCACCCCGTTTCCATTGCGCTGCTTGCTGTTGTGGCTGCAGTCACGTGCGTTTGAAAGGAATGAGGCCTTTCTTTTGCAGGTGAACCTGCTGTGAAGTGTTTCCTGACTGTTACCTGTGGAATAACAGCCTCACCAGCCAGTGGAGGATGTGCTAGTGCATCATTGGTGTCAGCCCAACAAATGCAATGGCATGTGTAAAGGCTATCTGCATCCTCCACAACTTCATCTGTCTTTCAGGAAGGAGGGCTACCAGCACCCCAGCAGTGTTGCCAGGGCAGAATGCAGCCACTGCGACATTAAGAATGTGCCTCAAGTTGGCATCCATGTCAGGGAGACATACTCTGAATGTTTCAATACAGAGAGTGCTGTTCCCTGGCAACAACACATAGTGCTGGCTACTGTATGAAAACAAACAAAGGCTCTTTTAAACACCATCTATATTAATAAAAAAAATCAATTTCCAAATGTTGCTGAAGCATTTTGAAGATTTTAGAATGTGTGGTCCATGGGAAAATGTATTCTGTCATTTTGGTTGTGGTATATTTAGTGCCAGTAATACTACATAGTAGTGTCAGTAATAGTGTCAGGAATTGTAAATCATAATAAGCTATGTTTGTAGTCATGTTCATTCATGAATTTATTTAAGTTTGGTTAATTTACATAAATAACTACAAACCCAAATTATTTTTTAAATAAAAACTAAGGCTGGTGGGGAATTTCCCTCCTCTGTAACCCTCTGGCTAACCCGGCTGTGCAGTTGATACTGGCTCTGCTGATTGCCCTGGTGGTTTAGGGGGCCATCTTAATGGACAGATGCCGAAGGAGCCGTTTTATGGCTCTCCATGGCGGCCCCCCAAATACCCCCTAGCCCTTGTCTCCTATGCAGAGCTGGCTGAAGTTGCTTGAAGGGTGAAGCATGACCAACTTTCAAATGCTATGGTCAAACAGAATGGACTGATCCTTTTCTAGAATCATTAATTAAAAAACAATGTCATCTAATACAATGCAAATTCACATGAATTTCAAGCTCCTGCAACCTGCTTTAAAAATCATCAACCTCAAACAGAGGTCAAAAACCTCACTGATGTGACAAACAACATAATGAGAACAGAAACAGTGGTAATCAGCCTCTCCTCCTTTGATTTTTGCATGTGGTAGCAGCAGGTGGGTACTAACTACTGCATACCTGAAACACCTCCATAAGACCTACTGTTTTGGGGAGATGCTGACTGAGTCATGCAGCCCTTGCAATAGGGCTTTTGTTAAAGTGGCTTACATCCTTATGCTCATACATTTTACCTGCTTCCTGCACATCTCTGTCCTGCACCTGTTTCATGTAGCAATGAAGCCTAATCCGTAAATGTGAGTAAAAAACATCTTGGGTGAGCTTCTTTGAAAAAGGAAGAAAAATACAAAATAAAAGGGCATATAATTCTCAACTGATATCTAGCATTTAACAATCACAATTAACATATTGTAATCAGAATTATTTTAAAACATTCTGAGCATATTGTGATATCATTAATGCACTGCTGAACTTCACGTTTTATTTCAGAGAGAGCATCATTAGTTTTGCTGAACTGATCTCAGTTTACAACAGATTACATTTTACAAAATACAAGTTGTCACATATCATATGATATTTTTACCATAATGCTCCTAACATATATCTTGTAACACTTGCTACCTAAGTCAGTATGTTAAGCAAAGCTGCAGTAGCTGCTCAGTTTTGGCTAAAAGTCCAGAGCAGCAAACTAGCCTGTTGATATCCTTTAAAACCATTTTAACTTGGTAGTATTTTCAGTAATCACTGTTGAATAAGAGGGAAAGATGACAAGGAGAAAGAAATATAAAATGACAGAAGTAAATATAGTGAGACAATGTGTCAGTTCATTTAATATGAAGACTGCATTACAATACAATGTAACTGGAGTCAAATCAGTTCTATAATAATGATAACAACTATAACAGCAGTTCAAAGAAGAATGGAGGGATGAGAGATGGTTGAATGAAAGACAAGATGAATCGCAACGGGTGGGCAAATAAAACACCAATGAAGTCACTATTAGAGATTAAAAATGAGCAATTGGTTCATTTGTCCAAATGTTACTGTACATGTAAAATGTCACATCTCTCGAAGCATAATCTGAATTATGGCCCTGATGACTATAGATGGTTCAAAGATCAAACATTAAATATTTTGTGACGATAATAATTTATCATTTTACATTTGTTCAAAATTTGCTTTCTGTTTTATCAATTTATTGCATGCAAGTTGACAATAACATGATTCTTATGAAGAATGTGGCTGTAATGAGATTTCTGCCACTTTCTACAGATTTACACTCTTTGGAACACTGAACAAAATTGACCTCAGTTCCCTGATCCAGCCCTGATAAAATAAAGTCATTAATTAAATCAGTGAGCACAAACCATTTCAATATAATTTTAGCTGAATATTTCAAAGGATTTGCAGATATTCTACAGAACGAACAGAATGTAATTAATCTGCTGAGTGTGATGAATTACCAAAATGTCATGTCAAGTATCACTGAGTGCGTATCATGGCCTGAAAGCAGGTTCATTCAGGGCTTTGGTGATTGATTGGGTTACTGGTACACTTTTTACTGAATTACTTTGAATTACAGGGCAGATTCAGGATTTGCTGATGTATAACAATCTAAAATATAAGAGATAATAAGAGACCAATATTGAAAAACCATCACAATGTTGCAGTCTGTAACACATCTTAAAAATATACTCCAGGAATTCTAAGTGTAAAAAATGCATTGATCATGCATGAATGCTCTCATATTACAGTAAAGCATTTAGGAAATGTTGCTCCAGGTAGATTTGAAGAAATTTAGGATAATTTTTTGTAAATATTTCTCCCAAAAAGGTATATTCTTCATTTATTTTCAATTTTCTTTTTATTTGTCAAAAACGATTTCATTCAAGTGTCCAGGGTAGAATTCCAACACAAGCCCACCTCATTTATTTACTGATTAGGTCAGGGGTCATACTCAATTGCACTGGGGGGCAAAACCGAAATCACACTTTAGGTTGTGGGCCAAACAGGATAAACATTTATTTAACACACTAAAACTAAACTTTTAAAACTTTTAAAACAGAAATATGAATAAAAACAGACAGGAATATTATTCCGGAATAAATAAACTCAAACCTTAAATAGCTTTTAATATTTTGCTCTCCATAAAAATATATCCTGTCTAAATTAAACAAGTTAGAAATAAAGTAAACATTAAAAGACATATTGACATTTCTTTACTCTTATGTCATTTTATAATAAATAAATTAGATTTTGCTCTCCACAAAAATTTATCCTGTCAAAATTCTACAAATTCAAAATATGAACATGTGCTTTTCGAAATTTGTGCTTTTCAGCAATAACAAATCAAATCATTCAGTTGTCTTTGCTCTTATGTCATTTTATCAGAGCTGGACGCCTGGGATCTTTTTGGCAACAAGTTGGTTTATGTTTGGTGTGAGGTTCTGTGTTGTGGAGGTTCTCAGGATGGACTGCAGGTGCTCATCAGTGAGACGACTCCTGTGTGCTGTTTTGTTAGTCTTCATCACTGAGAAGAGCTTCTCACACAGATCTGTGCTCCCAAACATGCACAAGGTTGGAGCAGCATGTAGACAGAGCTGGGGCATTTCTGCGGGAATGGAGTAAATAAACTGTGTGGGCCCTGCAGTGTCGTACTTTACCTTCAGTGTGAAATTACACTGCAGCTCCATCAGCTCCGTCTGAATCTGCACAGGTGCAGTTTCCACATCCTGATGTTTTGTCTCATAGTGCCATCTTAGATTCAATTATTTAATTACAGCCACATTAGCTCCACCAATGAGACACACAGGTTTACCAGCAATGTCAGTAAACATATACTCTGCCTCCCATCGGTTTTTAAAGGCTCTGTTTTCAGAATCAACTTTTCTCTTCTGCATCGTGAGGGCTAGCATCGCAATAACTTGCAGCACCATAAGCTAGACTTGATTAACGCGGGAAGTGTTCTGCAAGGCACCACATGGGCCAGATATAATTACACGCTGGGCCAGATGTGGCCTGTGGGCCTTGAGTTTGACACATATATACACACTAAATCATATTTAATTAGGAAATGTATAAACAAAACACTAACCACTTTTGAATGAGAAAAAGCAATTCTAGTTTTACCAGCAATGTGAAACAGTCCATCCTCCCTATTTCAAAGATGGTAGTCTTGTCAGACAAGGTCTAGCAGCAGACACTGGTGGAAATACAAAGTTACAGCCTGACAGAGCGCAAGAATGGCTCTCTCCACTGGATGATCCTCTACTCTTTCAAATGTCGCTCAAAAACCATAGAATAACATCAAGTGACTTAAAAAAGGGCAAATAGCAGATGGGGGTAAATGTACTTAACTGTTCTGCTTTGACAATGTTCTCTAACTCTGTGGATTAGCTTTTCAGCATGACAATTCTTTGTCACACAGCCAAGTCAAACAGGGTGTGTGTAGGACCATAAGATCAAAACCAGCCAGCCCAATCTTGAGACCTGAGCGCTATTGAAAATCTGTTGGAAGAAAGATTGTCAAAAGCCATCAAACAAACCTGAGCAAATTGAATTTTCATGCCAGAAGTGGCATAAAGTTACCCAATTGCAACGTGACTGATTGGTAGAGAACTGGTAACCAGTGCATAACTTTTGTGAATTCTGGATAAACTTGGTCAGTAATAAAAAAAAAAGTGTTTGCATTCCTCAAACACATACCTATAAGTAGTAAAACCAGTGAAAATGTTGCAGTAATCTCCAAATTTTTTCTAGAGCTGTATAAATACAGAGGAGTAAATAATTGTTTGACCCCTCACTGATTTTGTAAGTTTTCCCACTGACAAAGAAATGAAGCCTATAATTTTAATGGTAGATTTGTTTTAACAGTGAGAGATAAAATATCAAAAAGAAAATCACACTCTATAAAATATATAAACTGATTTGCATTTCATTGAGTGAAATAAGTATTTGATCTTCCAGAAAAACAAGACTTAGTACTTAGTGGCAAAACCATTGTTGGCAGTACAGAGGTCAGATGTTTGTTGTAGTTGATGACCAGGTTTGCGCACACAGCAGGAGGAATTTTGGTCCTCTCCTCTTTGTAGATCAGATCTAAATTGTTAAGATTTTGAGGCTGTTGCTTGACAACTTGAAGCTTTGATACGGGTTTTCTATGGGAGTATGGTCCTGAAACTGGCCAGGACACTCCATGACATTTCTTCTTGAGCCCCTCTTTTGTTGCCTTGGCTGTATCCATGTACCCATCCACTGCCTATTTTCAGTGTCCTGGCAGAGGGAAGGAGGTTGTCACTCAAGATTTTATAGTATGTGGCCCCATCCATCCTCCCATCAATGCGGTGAAGTTGTCCTGTGCCGTTAGCAGAGAAACACCCCCCAAGCATAATGTTTCCACCTCCATACTTGACAGTGGGGATGTTGTTCTTGGGGTCATAGTCATCATTTGCCTTCCTCTAAAAACAGCGATTTGAGTTGAGACCAAAGAGCTCGATTTTGGCCTCATCTGACCACAGAGCCTTCTCCCAAGCACTCTCTGCATCATTCAGGTGTTCAAACTTCAGATGGACCTTCACATGTGCTTTCTTGAGCAACTATGTGCGCACTGCAGGATTTTAATACACTATGGCGTTGTGTGTTACCAATGGTTTTCTTGGTGACTGTGGTCCCAGCTGCTTTTAGCAAGCTCATCCAGTGTAGTTTTAGGCTGTTCTCTCATTTTTCTTATAATATTCTTTACTCGATGAGGTGAGATCTTGCATGGAACCCCAGACTGAGGTTAATTAATAGTCATTTTGTATTTTTGAACAATTGCACCAACAGTTCTCTCCTTCTCACCAGCTTCTTGCTTATGGTTTTGTAGCTCATTCTAGCCTTGTGCAAGGCTACAATCTTGTCCCTGACATCCTGAGACAGCTCTATTTCTCACTGTTAAAATAAACTTACCATTAAAAATATGGACTGGATTTCGTTGTCAGTGTGCAAATGTACAAAACCAGGGAGGGGTCAAATAATTATTTCCTCCACTGTATAAAATAACAACACAGTTACATTACATCACTGGCAGCTAATTTTTATATTTTTCCTTTTCTGTAATATTAATGTTCAGTGGTTGTACCACATAGGTATACAGTATATTTATACTATGTTGACGTTAAGGATTTCTATCTTATAGTCAGTGTATTTAACATTGGGCCCTGGAAGTTAGGGGTGGGACTCTGCTGACTCCAAGCAGTTGGATAGACTGAAATAAACAGAATAAATGTGTGTTTTTTATGTTTTGAGTTTACCTGCTTATTCAGTACTATTAAAAACAACATTGAAATTACTGTATCCCAAAGAAAGAATGCAAGAACACAAATGATGAAAGTAATATGTAATCTGCAAACTTACACATACAAACTAGTCATTCTGGAACACTTAAAAATTTCCTCATGCATGTGACTGTTTTTTTGTGTTTTATGAAAATGTGCTGGAATATTGGTGCTTCCACATTCTTTTTACTTTATTCATCCATTTATTCTTCATCCAAGAAATTATGCATTCCATTTATAAGAAAGTTCCTGCAGCTTTGTAGCTTTGCAGTCTTCTGTATGTTATATACAATAAACATCTAACCTAGTGTACATTTACATATGAAGTTCTAATTTAATCATTATTGAACCACTTGGAAGCAACATGCAAGCCCGTTCCAGAAATACGATTTTCAAGTTCTATTGGTAAGTAAAGTAATGCACTTTTTAGTTTTTGTTTGTTGTGCTTCGTCTGCAAAAACTCTCCAAAGACGATGGGAATTAAATAAGAAATAAATAAGGAAAGAGAAAGTGCTGTCTTTTGAAGAAGCTCTTGCTGTAGAGGCTAGTGAACTGAAACACCATCCAAACCTTTTAGCTGCTCAGAACAGAATTAGTTCCACTTTCTGTGCTGCTATCTACAGCACTGCAGCCTGCAATCTGCCAGCAGCGGCATGTGGCCCAATACAGCTCAGAGCAGTGGAGGAAATCGAGTAACATACATGTGAGCACACACAGCATGTAGAAAAGTCTTTTGAATTAAGAGACACTTTCACCCTATTAGGTAAAAGAAGAGAAAGTGAGGGTGAATTAAGATAAAATAAGGAACTTTCTGTGTCTGAAGAGTAAAGCCATTCAAGAATATCATTGCTGTAAGAAAATTATGTTGTGTCTATTTCATACATTTGTGTTGTGCACCAATAAATTAAGCCTATAAACAAAACCTGTCAACATGAGTAAAAACAATCATGAAGAGATTCTTTGAAAAAGGGGGAAAGACCCCAAAATGTGAGGACCAATATGTAACTTTGATTAAACAAAAACGTCAAGCTCTATGAATGTCTAAGTGCATCATTTCTTTCTTAAGCAAGCTTATAAAGAAAGTAGTTCTTAATCAAATCAGTAACTATGGCCATTTCGATGATTTTCAGTCAGGCTTCCGTGGGTAAAATAACTGTATTGGTGCTGTTAGACCTAAGTGCAGCCTTTGATACTGTTGACCATAACATACTCTTAGACAGGCTAGAAAATTAAGTTGGGCTCTCAGGAACGATGCTGAGCTGGTTTCGATCATACCTAGAAGGCAGGCGTTATCTTGTTTCGATCAGCATTTGTGAGTCGGAGATGCAATATGGAGTGCTCATCAGCTTGTTAGATCTGATGCATGGCTACAGTTGTCATTAGTAAATGTCAGCTGGTGTCAATTTCAAAGCTTTACAAATACTCTGACTCTTCAAACCTTGTGCACACACTTGTGGACACTCAACAATCATGGGTTCCTCTAAGCAGCTGTGTAAGTTATTGATGCCTACGATGCAGGAGAAGGCTACAAGAAGATAGCAAAGTGTTGTCAGCTTGCATTTTCCACAGTGAGAAAGTTAAGTCAATTAAAAGATGGCAGTTCAGGGGAACTGTGGAGGTCAAGATGACATCTGGAAGACCAAGAAAACTCTTGGAGAAAACTGCTCGTATGCTAATTCTGTACAAGCCTCTAAATGGGTTGGGCATTCGTTACATTTCTGATATATTTGATGTATATAATCTTGATAGGTCCCTTAGATCTGTAGGCTCAGGTCAGCTGGTGGTGAAAAGAACTGAAACTAAACGCGGTGACCTCGCAATTAACCACTATGCTGCAAAATGTTGGAACCAACTGCCTATTAAAATCAGATCTGCCCCAACTGTATCAAGTTTTAATCAGATGTTAAAAACTGCACTTTTCTTTTTTCTCCCTTTTCCCTCTCTTACAGGACAAGATGGAAGATATGGTTATCCTTTCTTACAGGATAAGAGGGAAGATATGGTTATCCTCTCTTACAGGACAAGATGGAAGATATGGTTATCCTTTCTTACAGGATAAGATGGAAGATATGGTTATCCTTTCTTACAGGATAAGAGGGAAGATATGGTTATCCTTTTTTACAGGATAAGAGGGAAGATATGGTTATCCTTTCTTACAGGATAAGAGGGAAGATATGGTTATCCTTTCTTACAGGATAAGAGGGAAGATATGGTTATCCTTTCTTACAGGATAAGAGGGAAGATATGGTTATCCTTTCTTGCAGGAAAAAACTTTTGCATTTTCTTGCTGGACTGTCAACTTTTGTTAGCACCCAAATTTTATTCTTTATTCTTGCACCTTGGTCATCTAAGTCGTCGTGGTGGATCATACAGGACCAAGAGTACCAATATAACTGAATTTTGTTAAGTACTTGTACTTATACTCCTATTACAATAAAGTAAATAAAAATGGCATAAGGTTTTCTTGCAGCACTCCCAAACACCCCAAATTAAGGGTTTTCAATTAAACTATAAAGTTGCAGCCTTCTGGCTTGTTCATGAGTTCTTTTTGGACAGCAGTGGTTTTCTACTCATGCCCATGGGTTTTGTGTTATGTCTTGAATATTTAAACCCTTGTGTTTGCCCCTGTGTCTGCAATGTGAGCTATGTTTAGTTTAGTTATTTTGTAGTTTTGGTCTAGTTCATTGACTAATAAACCTTGTCAAACTGCATGCAATTGCATTTACTTACTGTATGTCAAAGAAAAACCATTAGATATAAAATATATCTTTACATATCACCCTTACATGCCCAAATCTAGAATTTTCTAATGGATTTACACTTTCAAGATGTTCATCAAACTTGTCAAGCCTTCATATAAACTAGACTGAGCATGAACATTACTTAATCCCATAAAGTAAAATGTTAAAAATCACAAGCATGATTTTAGGTATTTGCTCTTTTAACAGATGGTGGTTCATCAATAAAATCAATAACATGTGGTTTATGTGTAATTTACCAAAAATGTTTCATTTGTATATGATCATTTTACAAACTCTCAGTTCAAATGAAACAAATTAAATACTGTTTGTCACTGTATTTGGTTGCTATTTTCATCATAGCTTTACCCCAGCTATGAGAGACAAAATGAGAAAAAAAATCCAGAAAATCACATTGTCTAATTTTTAAAGAATTAATTTGAAAATTATGGTGGAAATAAGTATTTGGTCACCCTGCTTAAGTCGGTCCAGGCCTGTCTGAAGTTTGCTCAAGAGCATTTGAATGATCCAGAAGATAACTGGGAGAATATCATATGGTCAGATGAAACCAAAATCTAACTTTTTTGGTAAAAACTATACTTGTCATGTTTGGGGGAGAAAGAATGCTGAGTGGCTGGGTCTTTCAGCATGACAATGATCCCAAACACATCGCCCGGTTAACGAAGGAGTGGCTTCGTAAGAAGCATTTCAAGGTCTTGGAGTGTCCTAGCCAGTCTCCAGATCTCAACCCCATAGAAAATCTAAACATCACTGCTCTAGAGGAGATCTGCATGGAGGAATGGGCCAAAATACCAGCAACAGTGTGTGAAAACCTTGTGAAGACTTATAGAAAATGTTTGACCTCTGTCATTGCCAACAAAGGGTATATAACAAAGTTTTGAGATGACCTTTGGTTATTGACAAAATAATTATTTTCCACCATAATTTGCAAATAAATTCTTTAAAAATCAGACAATACAGGTTTCTCTCATCTTTTTAACTTGCACAATTGCTCGCTGACTAAATACTTTTTTGCCCCACTGTATGTGCTGTTTAAAGGAACAGCTTGAGCAAACATGCTAACATGGCAAACTGTACAAGTACAGTCATATAAAAACCAGTAACATCCCATTGAAATTATTTTTTTTCACATATCTGAATATTGTACTCTCTTTTATGCAGCTGCCTTCATATAATATTGATAAAAAAAATTCTTCCTGACATGCCCTCTATGCAGGTCAAATTGATCCAATCTCGTTCTGACTATAGATACTTTCCTACAGTTCCAAGATTTACCTACAGATCCTGTGATGAGATTTTTGGGTTCTGGAAAACATCTGTTCACATCAGATGGTATGCTCTCAAGCTAAATTTGCTGGGATGGCCAGCCCTGGACAAATTAGAGACAGTTTAAAATCTATGCAACCTATAGTTGATTTAGCATACAGTGGAATTATATATATATATTAAATGATTTAGATATATTTCTAATTTCCCCTTTAGACGTATAGATAAGCAAATTTTTTAGACATAATGACATATGACATAATTTTCATGACATAATAACACCACACTCCCAACTGCAAAGAGAACACCAGCCACTAGATATCAGGTTTAAATAAACACCTTAATTTAAATGACTTGAAGATGTGATAAATATGAGTGTACTTTTTTTCCAATGTGATTTTTTTATTTAAGCATAATGAAAAATATGATGGTATAATAAAATTATATTTTTAAAAATATATGTTAGAGAATTTTCACCTTTACCTGTAATCTATGAATGAGGGTAAATTGTATCTTTTTCCAATAAGTTTCCAGTTTTGTCCATCACTGATTCATATCAATGGTACACTGCTAATTGGTGATTTAATTCACTTTTAGCAATGCTAGAATAGAATTTTAGACTGAAATACTGCAGTTATTGATCCCAAATCATACTCACCGCAAACAGGCGTAATACATTGGCCACCATGATGGACACCGAGCTGGCAGAGGCACCGATGACCCCGAGCACACGCTCAGGCTTAGGAATGATTGGGGGTTCTCCGTTGGAGCAGCGGACATCCGAATTGTCCTTCTGGATGAGTGCCTGGACAAAGGTCAGAGACTGCTCTAGGGCGTAAGTGTCCCTTGAGCATGTGTCCAGAATTCGGGCTCCCAGTGTAATGTTGGGCAGCAGTTCTGGATCACTGTTGATCTGGTCCAGAGCGTACAGCATGGCCTCCATACGGTGGATTCCTTTTTCTTTTTTAATATCTCCACAGGGGATGCCTGCGGGGCCCCTTGAGTGGACAGGGAAAAGCCCACCCAGAGTGATATCGCCTTCTATCTTTATGGAGTGTGGTTGCATGCCTGAAGAAGCCGAGGAAGCGCGGGACCCTGCGGCCAGCCCCAGCAACAGGATGCCCAGTAAGACTACCAGAAAAAAAGATCCAAAACACGGGCATGGTCCAGCTGTGCCCAGATGTGGCATCATGGCTGATTCCCAGGCAGTTCAGACTCTCCTCTGATGTGGTGCAGGACTTTCTGGCGCTTCACCTGTGAACCCTATAGGGAAAACTAAACTATTAAACTGAGGTGACAGACACAAAAATACATTAAACATTTTAAGTTCCAAAAACCTTCCATTCTGAAGATATTTCCTTCAGACACAAAACAGCTCATCACTACAATGAGGAGAACAATTCCAGCCAGCCTGTAATAAGTAAAGCACAGGGAAAGAAAAATCAAATCTGGGGCATTTCCTTATCACTGCATTGGTGAGCTTGTGTGCACTAATATAATCATGGGCTCATATAATCAGGAAAGTATACAAAATCATTTTGGATTCAAAGACATCACACCACCATACATACAATGCCTTCCATAATGTTTGGGACCAAGAGATGGAAATTTTAATCAAACAATTGCTATGATTCATTGACATCACCAAGTGCTCGGTGTCTTCTCTAGTGATGCACTGCCAAACCTGCATCTAACTCTTTCATGTTCCAGGGGATTGTCCCTTTAAGTTTCTTCTTCAGTATATGGAACACATGCTCAATTAGATTTCAATCAAGTGACTGACATGGCCATTCAAGTGTTTTCTTCTTTTTTGCTTTAAGAAACTTTAATGTTGCCTTAGGAGAATGTTTGGAATGGAATTTGCTAGAACTTTTATACACCTCAGAATTCATTGTGCAACTACCATCAGCAGTTACATCATCAATGAAGATAACTGTGCACCATGTGTGCCATCTTGGGCACACATAAAGGATTTATGTTCATGAAATCTTCTGTGGATATTAGTCTAAAAGACACACCTGCTTCCTGTAGACAGTTTCTGATCTGGTGGACAGAAGTTTGAAGATTTTTCTTTACCATAGTGAGGAATCTTCTGTCATCAATAGTGAAGGTCTTCTGTGGCCTATTAGTCCCTTTGTGATTACAGAGCTCACAAGTACATTCTTTCTTCTAAATTATATTTCAGATAGTTGATTTTGGTAATCTGATGTCACGAATGGTTTTATTCTTGTATTTCAGCCTAATATTAGCTTCTTTGACTTTCATTTGCATGACTTTTCTCATGTTGGACAATGGCAACTATAGACATCAAATGGTGGAAGCAAGCCTTAGTATCTTATCCCTGCACCAAAGAAGCAATGAAACACACCTGAGAATTTGCAAACACCTGTGAAGCCAATTGTCCCAAACTTTGCGGTGCCCTGAAATCAGAGGCGCTGGTATAAAAAGTGTTATCGTTTTTACATGGTGAAACTAAAATGTATGCAAATATTGTTAAATTCACACCTGGAATGTGCACTCTAGTCATGTTTAAACTGTTTGATTTCAAACTTAACACTGAGGAGCAGAGGGCTAAATCATAGAAAAATGTGTCTTTGTCCCAAACATTATGAAGGGCACTATAGTTTGTCAAAATGAAAATGACAGAACTTGTATAATCTGTTTAAAATCAATGCCACTTTGTTTGACATTTTGCTTCCTAACACAATGAACTTTTACAACCTTTACAAAGAATACAATACGAAGTGTGGTACATTTCCAAATACTTTCTTAGTGCTTATGTACCTGACAGCAAGGGGGTCCTGGGTTTGATTATTGGCTGGCAGTTTACTTATCGCCCATGTCAGGAAGTCTGGTTTCACAGTTTTAAAACGAGTGTGAATATATCTGTCTGTGAGTCCGTCTTGTGATGGACTGTTGACCTGTCCAGGATGTTTCTCTGCCTTTTGTGCAATTATTATTGACTATATAAACTCCAGCAGCCCTACAAGGATAAGCAGCTTGAATAATGAATGAATGAATGAATGAATGAATGAATGAATGAATAAACGAATGATTGTGTCTTTGGTCGCACTGTATTGAAAATCTATATTTGTTCAGTGGCCTAAAGAAGCCAAATGACAACTGAAAAACCATCAAACTTCATTGTTCAGTGACGTTGTAGAGAAGGGAGACAGCGACTGAAGCATCATTAGAAAAGGATCAGTATTGATGCAATTAAGTAGATTTCACACATCACTGTAATCTGAATTCATATGTGGTGTGAGAGGTCAGTGTGCAGTAAAAAATAACCTAATAATGTCTGCTCTATGATAAATGATCCAGACACTTGCTCATTCAGTAAAGGGAGAAGTCTAGTTTAGTCGTCTCACACTCATCTAATACAACTGAGAAAAGACATCAGACTCTCATCCATTTGTACCAAGAGAGTTTATTAAGAAAACAATTATTTTTCTTTTATTTTCTCATTTATTTAGCTCATTTTGGATTTATTAATATTCCCTTAGAACGTGTTTCTTAATAAATCACCGTTGTAATTTTTCACAGGGCAGATTTCATTGCTGTGGAGATTAAACACTCTCATGACATTACGTTATACAACATTACTGCACTTACACTCAGCATCATAGACTCTGCGGTAGCGCTTTCTTTTTTAATCTATGAGCATGACATTATGTCAGATCAGACTATGAAAGTAATACTCCAAATGAACCATTAGACATAATAATATGTATTATTTACTTTTGTGTGCATTAGTATAGTAAATAAAGAGGTATGCAGGCTTAGATTAAAGGACAGTTTCTGTATAATTATTAATTATTAATCTATGATATTGACAAACCAATAATAGTGGTGGTGACAGAAACCAGGAATCACAATGTCCACAACAGACATATTTTACTTACTGTATGAAATAATCCAATTGCTTACACATGTTTATATGTTGTGCTCATAATAGTAAAATAGTGGTAAATCTGATAAAACAACGTTTCTTTAGGATCTAATTAGCCATAAAACACCCAAGACCTGCACATACCCTGCCACCATACATACATTTAAATGAAAATATTTCACTTTTTACATAAGGTACAACGCACTGGTGCAATTAATTCATGTAATAATGTTCTGGGTGGTAGATTTTAGAGGCACTTCAGACGTCTGGTTCCTATCACCACCATTCTGGACAATCCTAATGCGAGTATGTTTAGAATGCTGCAAATAAAACCACACTAAATGACTTCACATCTTAACTACTGAACTGTGCAGAAATGTAGAACATTTTGTGGATTTGCCCTTTTAAAAGCTGTGTATCAATTCTAGTCGTTAACAGTGTTGTCCGCTAGAGGGCGCTGTAAGACGACAGCGCTTTACTTGAGTTTAACCAGTAAGACAACAAGAGTTTGAAGACAAACGATGAGGTAAACGTATTAGTCAGTTGTTTAAAACGGATAATAAAATCGGATTATATATTTTTATGCTTGATTTAATTAATTGTTCAATTTGTCTCCTCACCTCAGGCCGCGCTCCGGTAGAACTGCTCTCCTCCTCCATCCGCAAAACGCTTCAGATAAGAGTCAAAACTCCGAAATTCTCCTCACATTCTCGTCGAGCCGACTCCCACCTGATTCCGGAGAGAGAGGTAGAGATGTAGTTTTATGTCGCCAGGAAGCCGCTGAGGGACCAGTGAAGATGGGAGCGACTGGAAGAGTGTAGAAGAGAAAAGTGCAAAAGCACAAACACTATACAACTGCGTTTACAAATCACAGTCAAATCCCTTAAAAGCTGCCCCCCCTCTCTCTCTATCACACGCGCGCGCGCAGCTTCACTCGCGCGCTCAGTCTCGCTCTCTGCACTAATGGCTCAGATCGGGATTACAGCAGTGCGCATGTGAGGAGTTAGTGTATGTATGTATATTTCATGTACACTTTGCTGAATTTAGCTCTTCTCCTCTTCTCCAGTGAAAGTGAGGGTCAGTGAGGCTCTGGGTTTTGGAATTTGCCATTTTCTGCTTCAGCGTTAACATTTAGCCGCAGTTTTTTTTCTTTTCTCTTCTATTTATTTCACAACATAAGGGAGATAATCTATCTGCCCTTTGGGTCACGTGAGTTCTTAAGTGCATAATATTCCGGTCGTAATGACCCATCATAGAGCAAGCGCAGGGAAAAAAGAAATGACTGCACATGCGGTCAGAAAATGATACAACAGTGAGAACATTTGCAGTTTTATTGAAAGCTTTGTGATAATGATGTGAACACACGGTGTTGGGCAGTTTGGTGGATTTGTCCTGCAGTGGAAATGAAGGTCAGTATCACTCTGATCCTTCTGAGTGGAGAGGAGCCAAATGAAGTCCTTTTCAAAAACCTGACTTTTCAGAGAGAATGCAGGTCATAATCAGAAATATAACAGTGGGGGATCATGGAACAATTATAATGTTATAAATAAATGACAAAATACATCAATTAACATTAAAAGCACTGACAGGAAAATGAATAACGTTGACGATCTAGTTTCATTACAATGGTATAGCAGACAGTGAACATTCAGTTCTTAAAGCAGATGTGCTGAAAAACTGATGAGCATAAGGGTCTGAGCCACTTTGCAAGGGTCTTATTGTGATGAGCAGACGGCTGAGGTAGAGCATCTCCAAAACTGCAGGTCTTATGGAGTTTTCCAGGTGCTCAGTAGTTTAGACTTTTTTGTTTTATTTTATGTTATTATTGTTAGAAAGTATGTTAGTCTGACACATATAGTTATTGACCACATTGCTGTTTGAAGAGGTGAGTCTTCAGCTGTTGACAGATACAGACTCAGTTCTAACATTCAGTAGTTATTCATTCAACCATTTAGAAGCCAGAACTCAGAAGAGTCTAGATGTCTTCAATGTATCGGTTTGTTTGATTTCTGAGAATTACGGGTCCTGACAGGATAATTCTCTAAGAGAGCAAGGTGTGACCCATGGTTTGATCATTGCAGGTAAGCAGGTGCAGGATCATATTTGGCTAAGTGTTCGAGTCTTAAATCTGATGCAGGTGCCACAGGTTCCAGTGAAGGACTCACAGCAGTGGATTGGAGTGTAAGAACGTTGGTGTATTGAAGACCAGACCTACTGTTTCATTCTGAATTAGCTGTAGAGGTCAGAGGGAGGCCAGTCAGGAATGAGTTGCAGTAGTTCAGGTTTATGGATGAGTATCTGAGTACCGTCATTGGTGAGGAATGGACAGATTTTCCTGATGTTTTAAAGAAGGTGAGGGAGGTGACAATGTGAGATCTTTTTCAAAAGTTTAGATTCCATGTATCCAGTGTGGGAATGATGACAGTAATGTCTGTTCTGTGTCTCCTGCAATATACAGGAGCTCAGATTTGCTTGGATTTAGTTTCAGATGATGTCATCCAGAAGGGTACGTCATTCAGGCATGCAGCAATCTGGGTTGAGATGTGAGAATCACTGGATTTTTGATCAGGGTCATTTGGGTAGTTTGTGTTGTGATTATGATTTTAAAAGAGTAAACACAGTTTATTGATAATAAATGGCTCCAGCCAAACACTAACCATGAGTGAAATACATTTTTTTTGTTATCATTTTCTCTGACAAATGACCAAGAAATCATACATTTTGTCAGGGTATGTAAACTTATGAGCACAACTGTACATTCTTATTCAATCACACTAGTTGTGTTGTGTCTGTTTTTGGTGCACAATATTCCCGGAAGAATGCTGTTTCATTCCAGTGCAAACTGTACAAAGAACTGTAATGAAAATAAACACCTATGTGATGTCACTCATTACACATGTGCTACAGTTACCAAGGAAGGTTATTATACGTTACCTTAATGTTAAAGATAAAGTGACAACTTATAGTCTAAACTTACACTTACATTACTTTCATAATTATGGTAATAATAACCCAATTACTACAGAACTGTTCCTTCTGATTTTGATTTAGACCAACTATACAAATTTCCAATGCCAAATACCTTGGTATTATAGTGTGTGAAGATTGATGAACAAAAAAGAAAAAGATTAATTGAAATCATAAAGTCTTGAACTCTGTCAAAGTGTTGAAATTAGGAATCTACAAACTACAAAACATACTTTTAACATACAGTCATATCCAAAAGTTTGAATATCCTCAAAGTTTGCTGATTTATTAAGTTTACAGAATATTTCTGCAAAATTTAATATAAAAATAATATTTAGTTTAACATAATGGAAAACCAGAAATATGCCATATTTTTCATAATTTATATAACAATTTATATAACAGGCCACATTGTCTTATTATTTCATGTAAAATTCAGCAATGAAATAGTAATTGTGCACTAAAATGGCTGTCGACTGTAAAGAAGGTATACTTACTTCTTTGGAGCAACAAAACTACATTTGAGCAGATGTCTCCACACTTTTGCATATGACTGCATTAAGCTCTCGTTTCATAATGACTAGAGATTATAAAAAGTGAAAGACCCCTTCAAGCAATACTATTCAGTGCTTTCAGAATATGAAAATAACAAAGTCTATTCATTTTGACTGTCAGGATCCATTTGTTTTACAACACACAATGAATCCAATTTTGCTGTACTGTTCAATTACATCTACATTCTGAAAGGATACAGTTATAAAAACTCAAACTGGTCTTGGCCGTTGGCTAAAGTGTCCAGCAGAGGTCAGTCTAACCAAGATAAACAGATTTCTCCAGGCCATCCTCAGCTTTGGTGTACTCCAGGTGAGATTTTAAATACTGACTCTTGTACAATGGACTTTGGCGCACATATGCAACATAATCTGGAGCTCCTGGACAGAAGACATTGTCGGCCAGTAGGACAGTGCCTTTGCGGAGAAGTCCACATTCCTTCAGGAAAAGAGTTGAGTAGAGATAAATCAGCTAATGACTACTTTAGAAAAAACATTTCTCCCCTGGCCCAACATAGACAAAAGTCTACAAAAGTACAGTGAAAACATTTGAAATGACTTAATGTAATTGAGGTGCGTGGTGTGATAATTCAATCATAGACGTCTGGTTTTAATAGGGTGCATTCCTAATGGGGGGTTGTATTTCTGATTAAATACTCTACTCAGTGAAAGTTGTCTAAGTTGTCTAAAGCAAAGTCAATTAAAATCTCCCTTTTTGGCCAAAGTATTGATTTAAATGACCAGGTCTGAGACATTTTCATTTGTTTGGCCCTGTGTTTTCTTCATGTTCTACTTCTGCTCTAATTTAAACATATCTCACACATGCAGGTGAACCATATAACTTTTTCATATATCTGTACACCAATGTGTCTATGATTTTTGTACCAGTGAGCAATCAAATTAACATTTATCTGTGTAAAATAGGTCTAAAGAAGCCGCAGGTGGGATACGAGCTCCCATTAGCGGTTAGCTACATTAGCCTCGTAGCGCCAGTGCAAAACTAAAGAAACTTTGGGGTAGTTGAAACTTCACCTTTATGGTAGGGTTTTAAGGGGTAAGTTACCTTATGTAACTGCTTTTTCACTTTAAAAATGTGTAGAATTACAACGATTGCTCAATTGGTTAATTTTAAAGAAATAATGACCAGAACTTGATGAAAATGTAGTGATTTCTGTAACTTTTTGTACCTCCAGTAGTTTGATGTCAGGTAAGTAGCATTCCTTCCAGTGATCAAGGAAAACAAAGTCCAATGTTTGAATTCCAAAATGTTCCCTAAGGCGTGGGATCCAATCCTTGGATGCTCCCTCCACCAGCTGCACCTGTCATCAGAACAAAGATTATACCATATTCACAGATTTACATTGTTGCTGTCAACAGAACCTACAGAACTTGTGAAACAGTGACTTTACAGAAACAATGCACTAACTTTTTTGTTAAGTAATTGCATTGGTGTAAAACCATAAAAACTGACCTGAGCAGCTAAAAGCTCTGGAAGCCCGAAACAGCACTCATCTTTTACAGTTATACATTTTGCCTTTTTGCAAGAATTTTGGAATGGAACGCTCCATTCTGCAGATATTGATATTGTTGTGTTAAACGTAGCAGCATTTTTTAATCTTTTCATTAGTAGAATCTTTACACATCTGCATTTGCCCACCTTGCCCTGTAGATGGGACACAATCATGAATGTGACTACTCTCATGAGAACAGAATTATTTTATTCCATAAAGGGGCCGACCTTTATTGTGTGCACTTTTTCACAACAGTTAGGTATAAAAATAGCAAATAATATTCATTATGAATATGCATACTATATTCTAATATTGGATTCTAATGCTGAATGGTATATTGAGTCAAACAATTTATTAACATAAACAGTATATTTTATGTAATTGGACACTGTGTGTATCCATGTAGCTCTTACTGTGTCCTCTTGTCCGGCCCAGCTGATAACCTGCCGAGCCACTGCAGCATAATCTGGGTTAAACTCCAGCGTTAGCAACCGGCCGCCAGGGTGCAGCAGCCGAGCAATACGAACTGTCGAATATCCACAATATGTCCCCAACTCCAACACAGTTTGAGGATTTAACTCACTCACCACCGAGTCCAGAATAAAGCCTAGATCAGTTAAAAAAATGTAAAACACACACACACACACACACACACACACACACACACACACACACACATACACACACATACAGAAGCAAATCAATCAATCAATCAATCAATCAATAAGTGTGTCTTATTTTCTGCATATGAAAAGCAGATAAAATAGCATTATAGATCAGTGGAAAACCAAATGTGCAGTTTCTTGTGTTAAACTATGCAGTCAATGAGCCAAGACATGTGTGTCCAAAGTTTGCTTTTTTGGGAATGATGACCGATGCGTTATAAAAATTGTACTGGGTTAGACCACAGCAAAGTGAATGTATGCCAAACATTGCAAATACTGCTCGTTAATTTCTGTAACAGTGGTATTGAATAAAAAATATAACATAATATAACAATCATAACTAACATAATATATATATTTATCACACTGAAAATTGTAGAAAAGTTTAATCTTCACTGGCTAAGAAATAATTATTTTTCATAAAATCTCCTGTTCCACAATTATTAGCACCCCTGATGTTAATACTTTGTACAACCCACTTTTGCCAACAAAACAGCTTCTCCTATAATGTTTCACAAGATGGGAAAATACAGTTCACTCCACAGGTTTTCAATGGGGTTGAGGTCTGGGGACTGAGACGGCCATAGGAGGAGGTTGATTCTGTGTCTGGTGAACCATTTCAGTGTAGATTTAGCCACATGTTTAGGGTCAATTTTCTTGCTGAAAGACCCAGTGTGTTTGATTTAAAATGTCCTGGTATTTCAAAGCATTCATGATACCAAGCGCCCCAACAAGGTTCCCAGGGCGTCTGGAAGAGAAACAGACCCACAGCATCACAGATCCTCCCCCCTACTTCACAGTGGGCATGAGGTGCTTTTCTGCATGCTGTTCCACCAGACTCACTTAGTGTTTGTTACCAAAACATTTCCAGATTTTTTTTGTTTATGATTGTGAGTGAGAAAAAGTTTTTTCCGTGCATGCCGCCCAAACATCTTGTTGGCATGTAGACAGTGCCTGATGGTTGTTTTGGTGACTTTGTGACCTCAAGATGCTTCCATTTGTTGCAATTCTTTAACAGTGAGCTTTGGAGAACCAGGGGTACCAGGGCACTGTGTTTGTGTTTGTGTGTGTATATATATATATATTCTTGTATATCTGCGAAGAATGTAGTATTTTCACCTTTTTCATCCCCTACGTTCATGGCCCACTCCTTGTTTCTGCAGTAATCATCTATGGCTGAGATTACACTCTGAGTGTTTCCTTTAATTGCTCTCTTCTGCACTGCTTTCAGCAACCGCTGACCCAAAAGAAAAGAGGAAAGAGTTAATGTAGCTCATGATTCATGTATATGTGATCACATGCATGTGTGTGTGTCACTCACCTGTGGTCGTGAAGTGTGGGTTAAAGTGTCTAGAACCTTCTCCACTATAATGTCGTGCCACAGCAGAGCCAGGCAGCCACTGTACTGTACTACAGCAGGAATAATCCAAAAACACAGTGCATACAGCACCACCAGCAGGCCAACACAGCAAAACAACACTGACCACATGGTGAACTTCAGATAGAGAACAAGAGAGACAGAGACAGAGAGATCCTGCAGTTCTTAATTATATAAAGGGAATTTTGTAAATACATTTGCATTTTACATTTTGCATTTGCAGCATTTGGCAGATGATCTTTTCCAGAGCAGCATACATGGGTGCTTTGTCATCTCGCACACCAGTAAACCTAGACTATAACTTAGAATTGCTTATCAATCAAAATTCTGCAAATGGTGAAGCTAGTACTTAATAAAGAACTTAATATTTATTTGCAACAAGTATGACTATAAATTATTTAATAACATTATTTTTTTTATAATGTCATAACTTATTCCTTGCTCCCATTCATGTAGTTCTCTTATTTCCCAAATATTTATATTATTTTACAAATAAAACATCAGTTCAGGTTTTGCTGTACTAATTCTAATATGTGAGCATGAACTTTTGAACGGTAGAGTAAACATCACAGACTGATTTGTTTCTTCACTGCAATACTGGGGTTATGGTGAACACACGCTGTGTGATGTTAATGAAATGAAAGATTATGGAAATTAACACCACACGCGCACACACACACGCACACACACCATTCATTTTTCTTTTCTGAACCTAATCGTCAGTGAATCATCCCTCTATTGTAACTCTAATCAGATGGGTGTTTACTATTCAGACCTTTTCACTGCAGAGATTATGGATGCACGCAGATACACCTTGTTTTCATAGTGTCAGGATATGGGGTTATACAGTGTCTCTCAAAAGTAAATACACCCCTCACATTATTGTAAATATTTTATTCTATATTTTTATGGCACAACACTGAATGTGACACTTTGATACAATGTAAATTGGTTTGGGTACAGCTTGTATAACAGTGCACATTTGTTGTCCTGTCAAAATAACTCATCACACAACCTTTAATGTCTAAACTGCCAACAACAAAAATAAGTACACCCCTAAGTGAAAATGTCCAAATTGTTCCCAAAGTGTAAATATGTTGTGTGGCCACTATTATTTTACAGAACTGCTTTAACCACGACGTTCTGGAGCTGGTGGGTGTTACAGACCTTGTACTCCTCCACCTTCCATTTGAAGATGTCCCACAGATGGCCAGTTTTTAACACATTTACACTTTTTTTTCTCTAGCAAGGCAGTGGTCATCTTGGAGGAGTTTGGGGTTGTTACTGTATCATGTTGGAAAATTGCCCTGTGGTCCAGTTTCCAAAAGGAAGGGATCATGCTCTGCTTCATTATGTCACAGTACACGTTGGCATTCATGGTTCTCTCAATGAACTGCAGCTCGCCAGTGCCAGCAACAAATTACACTGACTACTTTACAATGTATCAAAGTGTCATATCTTTGGTGTTGTCATATGAAAAAATATACACTGCTCAAAAAAATAAAGGGAACACAAAAATAAGACATCCTAGATCTGAATGAATGAAATATTATTATTAAATACTTCTTAAATACACCCCTTGGTTCTTTACATAGTTTAATGTGCCGACAACAAAATCACAAAAATGATCAATAGAAATTAAGTATATCAACCCATGGAGGTCTGGATTTGGAGTCACACTCAAAATTAAAGTGGAAAAACACACCACAGGCTGATCCAACCTTGATGTAATGTCCCTAAAACAAGTCAAAATTATGCCTCCCTACAACGCCTGGACATGCTTCTGATGAGGTGGCGGATGGTCTCCTGAGGGATCTTCTCCCAGACCTGGACTTAAGCATCCGCCAACTCTTGGACAGTATTTTTTTAAGCAGTGTATTAAAATATTTACAAAAATGTAAGGAGTGTACTCATTTTGTAAGATACTGTACATATGCTACAAAGCCAATAGTAGATTGACATTCGAATATCACATCCACTTACAATATGTGCTTGATAAACATGTCACTGAAAAATCATGAACATCAATATAATATCACCCCTCCATTCATAACAGCCTTCGCCTCCACAGAAGTATTTTTACTGACTTTAGAGAATGGCCTTTTTTCTACAAGAGCATTAGTGAGCAAGTTCACAGTCCATTTTCACCCCAAATGTATTTGGAAAGGGTTATATTGAGAACTCCATACAGATTAATCTTCCACACCAAACTTAGCAAATCATGTCTTTAATGGAACTGCAGCGTTGAGCCAAAATCATAAACAAACATTTCTATACCATTATTCTTTCTCTTCCAAACTCTACATTCTGGATTTAGACAACTAGCGTTCTCCTTGCCACTAAACCCAGAGTCACCCATCTGACAGCTAGAAAATAAAGTGACTGGTGGAGTGATTCTTCATCCAAAGAATCTGTCTTCTCCACTCCAAATTGCAGAGATGGTTTATACCACATCACCCTATTTGAAATTGGCACAAGGTTTCCCCACATGCTTGCAACTTGGTCGTAGAAAATTAGCCCATTAAGCTCCTGAAAAGAAGTTCTTGTTTTAACATTGCTTCCAAATGCAGTTTGGAATTCGACAGCAAGGTTAATCGAGGACAGATGATTTTCATGACCTACATACTTCAGAATCCTACCCTAGTGTTACACAAGCTTGTGCAGTGTGGGGCTCCAATATAGTTCCACTTCACTAAAACCGAACTAAAGTAAGTAAAATAAAATTATACACATTTACATGTCTATGTATTTGTACTGGAGCCGATCCATCTGACTGCCGGCACAAAGCAGGGTAAACCCTAAACAGGAGGACATTGCAGGGCAACACATACAGTCATGGGCAATTTAGAGTTGCCAGTTATTCTAAATCACACCTTCTGGCTGTGAGGCACCAGAGCTAACCACTGTGCCACCTGTGGGGATTATATATATACATACAGTATATGTTATACACACAGTCTTATATAAAAGTTTTGGCACCCCTTCATAAATAACAGATTTTGGTGATTTTGTAATTGAAAACATGTTAACACAGTCTTTCTAGGACAAGGAAGTTACTTTTTATGAAAATCACATTATATAAAATATAGAAATTTGCATTTCATTGAGTGAAATAAGTATTTGATCCCCTAGTAAAACAACACCCTTGTTGGCAAGTGCAGTGGTCAGACGTTTCTTGTAGTTGATGACTAGGTTTGCGCCCATGGCTGGAGGAATTTTGGTCCACTCCTCTTTGCTGATCAGTTCTAAATCATTAATGTTTCAAGTTTGTTACCTGGCAACTCAAAGCTTCAGCTCCTTCCACAGGTTTTTTTGTTATGGGATTAAGGTCCAGAGACTGGCTAGGCCACTCCATGACCTTTACATGCTTCTTCTTGAGCCACTACTTAGCTGTATACTTTGGGTCATTGTCATGCTGGAAGACCCAATCCACCACCCATTTTCAGTGTCCTGGCAGAGGGAAGAAGGTTGTCACTCAAGATTCAACAGTACGTGGCCCTGTTATACTCTTAATGGTTGGTAGGGGATCATATTTTAATTTCACTCAATGAAATGAAATCAATATCTATATTTTTTATAATATGATTTTCTGGATTTCCTTTTTGATGTTCTATATCTCATTGCTAAAAACCTACAATTAAAATGATAGACTGTTCATTTCTTTGTCAGTGGGCAAACTTCATTTGTAAATCAGTGAGGGGTTAAAAAAAGAATTTCCTCCACTGTAAATATAAATGGCTATATATATGTATGAAAATGTATTCCAAGAAAAATACTATTAATTCTACATGCATTTATTCAGTTTTGCTGAATTATTGCTTCATCTCTGTTTAGCTGTTTAACGCAGAATGACAGCATAGGTCTGTGTAGTAAAACAGCCACGGAATGTAAAACCCATAATACGAGCAAGACCAGTGTCCTTGCAGTA
>JBBIGC010000131.1:6212963-6231276 GCA_037576955.1 Lepidarchus adonis | reverse complement strand
AGAGAGAGAGAGAGAGAGAGAGAGAGAGAGAGAGAGAGAGAGAGAGAGAGAGAGAGAGAGAGAGAGAGAGAGGGCTTTGGAGGGTTGAAAACAGCGACATTTAGTGGTGAACAGAAATTAAAGCTGATACAATTTGGACTGTGGAAGAAATCATCTGTCCTATAAATAGTATGAAGAAAATACAGTTTGTACTAATAAACTAGTATTTTTATATTTGTCATCTATTTATTTTAAAAGATCCAATGACATATGTGTCACAAAAGTAAGTGAACCTGTGATTTCAGTATATGTTGTGACCCCCTCCTTCAGCAAGAACGGCAACTAACATTTGTGGCAAATGCTGATCAGACCTGCACAACTTTAGCCCATTCCTCCATTCCAACTCTCAACTCTTGGATGCTGGTGGATTTCCTCACATCAATCATTTATTTTGGGGTTCCCAATTTTTCTGAATCATGTGATGACATAATATTCTTTATCTTCCCCAGAGATAACATACACAGGAAAATAGTAATGGATTAAATCCTTTATAAAATAATTTAGTAATTGTTGACATTATTTTTTCTCATTCTCATTTTCTTTTGACAATTTTGTACACATATATATAAACACTTTTTTCAGACCATTGGCTACAACACTGTGATAAATGAAATTGATTGGACATGATTTGGGAAGGCATGCGCCTCTCTACAGAAAACTCATAGCTGTCAGTATATGTATAGAAGTGCAAAAACCAAGCCATGAGTTCATGAGAACTGACAGCAGAGCTCAGACACTGGATTATTGAAAAGACAAAAAAAAAAACATGTGCTGCATAAAGGCTCCCAAGAATACAGAGGCCTACAGTCTTATGCAAAGGCACCCCTTGATAAATAACAGATTTTGGTGATTTTGTGATTGATAAGATGGTAACACAGTCTCTTTAGGACATGGAAAAAATACACAATATGTTTAGCAAACATTGATGCATAGTTACCTTTAATGCCATACATTAAACAAAAACAAAATAAATCTTATTATGGCACTGAGGGCACCCTAATAGTTCCAAAATTTTGTTTTTTATCAGCAGTTTGATATGCTCTGAGGAGGACACTCACTGCCTAAATCCATGCCTGTGACATCTTTACATGGCTGAATGTATTTGCAGGAAAAACTGCAAATTTGTATCCATGACACAGTTACACTGTATTTTATGTTCTAATTACATGTCAATAGTCTTGACTATCACCGCCACTACTGAGGACATTAAAAAAAACATTTCCTTGTCTCTGGTATTGTTATTGTCATTGCTGCTTCATGAACAAGTACATGATTGCCGTACATGTGTGCTAAATCATTTCAATTATTTCTCTTGTTCTGATACTACCAATGTTGTTATTCTGTTTCTGTTCTATTGCCATTACTCATCATGCTGTCTATACTTGTATTGACTATGTTTTGATATTTTTATCTAATGTTATATTTTTAACTTTATTTATTGTCTTTACAGCATCATGTACAATATGGAAGCTGTAAACCTAATCTCATTTTACTTGTACAATGGCAATAAAAAAATACAATGCATTTCCATTTGTTTGCAAAGACTAAATCTTTGGTAGATACTCCTTTTATATCCAACCATGAGAGGCATTTTATTTTTTTACTAGCTTACCTGCTTATTGTGAAAAGTTTAAAAACAGTGTAACTTAGTTATTGTGTTCTCTATTTGAGAATGTGTGGTGTTTCACTTTATATGAGACTGTGAAAAGACACAATAAATAGAAAAAAAGTATGTTTCTTAAAGCTAAATGAATAATAATAATAATCATGGTATTTTTTATCGTAAATGATCATGGTGTGGGTGGAGTAATTGGGGTTTTGGAGATGAAAAGTGTGTCAGACAGTTATCAGTACGAAGCTGGGAATCAAAGGGGTGATGCTGAATGTTGCAAGTGTATATGCTCCACAAGTTGACTGTGAGATGGATAATTGATGTTAGAAGTGCTAGAGAGTATACTCAGGGGATAGAGAGTGGTGAATGGTGCAAAATTCAATGGGTACGTTGGTGAACATAGGTGACAAGGAGGTGATGGGCAAGTATGTCATCAAGGAATGCACAAGGGTTTGTTGGGTATATTAGGGCCAAGGTAGGCCCACAGGAAGGTCTGCTTATGTAAAACACATTAAGACTTACACTCCACATTAAAAATGCACACAGAAACCCAGTGTCTCTACACCATTAAGATTTATGTAAGATCACAGATAAGTGGACACCAGAAAAGCCATGAATGTCAGTGAAGAGCCTAATACAAGTGGCCATAGAGCGGAAAGAACCATTGCAACATATAGAACACTGTAATTAGAGGTGGAGTTGATGTTTTGCTGTAAAAAGTCTGTTTCAGAATTCATTCTCCAGGGACCTGAACGGTGACCTCTTTAATGAAAGAAGTGTTCTGCAATGATTCCTCCATTCCAGCCGGTTATAAGAGTTGGAGAAAGGTGCACGGATGGGATGGCAGACAGCAGAGCGGGAGGTGTTAAAGATGCTGTGATTTACATTGGGAGTGATAAGGATAGACAGGATTAGAAACTAGTAGAGGAACAGCTCAGGTTGGACCGTACGGAGATTAAGTCAGAGAAGCGAGATTGCATTAGTTTGGACAGATTCAGAAACTGAGGTATATTGGGAATAGGACGTTGAGCATGGAGCTGCCAGACAAGAGGAGAAGAGGAAGGACAGTGAGGACATGGAGGCGTTTGGTGTGGAAGACGAAGATGCAGAAGACAGGAAAAAATGGAAACAGACTACTACTAAGAATAAGAAAAAGAATACAGGGGGTTCTCGGGTTACATCGGAGGTCCGTTCCTCCTTTTCCACATAAATCGGAAAAATTGAGTAAAAGCCCACTTACATAAGCACCTACATACAGTACAGTAATGAAGTAACATTTCCTGACCTTTATTCCTGTGGTAAATATGTAAATAAGAATAAACACAGAGAACACATACACAGCAGTAATGATGGGAATTGAAGTCCGTAGGTAGTGGTGAGTATGACTGAAGCGTTAGTCTATGAGAGGCCCTATAGGACATTATCAAAACTTGCTCTCACACATACTGTAAAACACTATACTCTTTCACAAACACTATCATACTCTCATACATACACCATCATACTCTCATACATACACATCATTGTAGGTATGATGGTGCATATAAAAGGGTTTAGTTGTGTATGTATGAGAGAATGATGGTGTATGTGTGAGAGAATGATGGTGAATGTATGAGAGTATGATAGTGTTTGTGAAAAAGTATAGTGTGAGAGCAAGTTTGGATAATGTCCTATAGGGCCTCTCATATTAGTCGGTGGAGAAGAGACAAATAGCATCCGATCAGATTGGAAGAGAATTGAAGAGAACAGGTAAATGCCAACATAGAATGCAATCCAGATTGAGAGACGAGACAAAGGGCAGAACCAGGAAGTAAACATGAGCCACAGTGAAAAAAAAAGGGAAGAAGGCAGACATGTGATGTTGCATGTGTTCGTCCACTCCACTCATGAACTAGTTCCTGCATAAACTTTGTTTTTACATGGCAAACATGTTATTAAAAAAAAGAAAAAAGGGGAGCCAGTGATGTAACTGTATGTCAAGTGTGTCGTAACACCCCCCCCCACACACACCCCACCGTAATAAACAATAACTATTAAAACAATAATAATAATAATTAAGCTGGGTTAAAAAATAACTCCTAGGTGGAAGATCTGGTATTTGCAGTTATTTGATACTTCCAAATATTTTCCCCAAACATTATATAAAAAAAAGACATTTTACAGTGAGTGGGAAAAAAATGTGAATATAATTTGGCACTGCTGATGTTACACAAGCTTTTTGGGTTTTGAGCTCCACAAATGTGTAATCATTTATATTGGAACTTAGCAGAATAAGCAAAATATTGTATAATGAACCTTTATTATGAATAAATATATTCCCGTACAGATGCGTATAGTTCATTTTAATCAAACAGAAAAAAAAAGATAAGCATTTCTAAGTAAAAAGAAAAAAAAGTAAAACAGTGGCCAGCCTGCTGTACAGCTGAAGCATAATCTGATTTTTCAGACTCTTCCATGTATTAGTATCCATTCTGCTGGTGTGGACACACTACAGGTATGTCTTGTGCAAATAAATATGTATACAAAAGCTTGTTCATACATCAATATACAATATATATTTTTGCTTTTATTCAAGTTGCTAAATGTTTTTCTTTCTTTATATATTTACATACAGTAAAGACAGTCACAGCAACTTAAGTCTACACAAAAACAGACCCCCAATACACAGCTGTTTGGTCATTATTTTTCAGTACTACTAGCTGGAGGCACTGCGCACAATGCAAAAATAAAAAGCAACAATATATAAAACAATATTTTCACTTTTCTAAAATTCTACATAATCCAGAAATAGTTAACATTCATCATTTGCATTTGAACCATTCTTTAAGTAAAAGTGGTTTTCAGTGCCAAACTTGCCACCTCCCAAACACACTTGTGTTTTCTGAACTGAAACACTCTGGACAATTGACCCAGTCATGCTACACTACAAATAATTTTTTATAGCTATTGTTGTGACATTGGACAAACTTTTCAGAATATTGCCCAAAACCCTAAAGAGAATGTGTATGTTTTTTTTGGTAACTCCTGAAAGACTATTATTTCCAATTAATATAAATATGAATGTGAAAGACCAATTTGAAACTGTTTTGCAAGACCTCTTCTTTTACTGACAATGTAAACATCTGAAAACTGGTGAGAACAATTGCTGGAGTTCTGAAAATAAAATATTGTCCCATTCCTGCCTGAATTACGATTTAATCTACTCAACAGTTAAGAGCCATATTTTAAATGTCATGATGTAAGACATTTTCAATAGGAGACCAGTCTGGGCTGTAGTCAGACCAGTTTAGCATCTTTTACTACAGAGCTACAGGGCTGTGTGTCTGGATCATGTATATGTATGGTTTCTTCTTTGCATGCTTGAGTTTTAACTTGCATCATGAGTGCAGCAATGAACTGTGTTTACAGATATTGATTTTCTGAAATGTTCCTGAGCCCTTTTAGTAATTTCCACATATGAATTGTATATTAGTAATGCTATCTGAGGGCCTGAAGATCATAGCCATCCAATACTACTGTAGTATTTGGCCTGGCCAGTACAAAGATCTATATTCTTTAAATCCTTAAATTACATAATATTAATGATGAAAATTTACTTTTTTTATGAATGCAATTTTTCAATTGAGAGACCTTTCTTCTTTCTTCTTACCGTGTCATGTTACTAACCATTTGACAATTTAGCTAATTTTTTCAGTCCTCTCACTCAATGTTTTTTGGCATCACGTTCACATTCTCAGATTAAACACAACATATATACACCGGTATATATCTATTATATGTCTATTAATTAGACAACATGTGTTTTTCCCCCCAGAAGTTTTAGCTAATCAAAATTAGGCAATATGAAAATGACACCATGCAAGTGTGGAAGGAGAGTGTAGAATATAGCTTCAGTGTACTGTATACAGTCAAACCCCTTTATCTCACCTACCTCCCCCCTCATCATGAAAGGCTTTTCCTCCATGATATTTACCTCGTTTAGCCGCCAACCTCGCCTCTCTCCCTCGCCACAATGTGTAACATGTCCAGTGTATGTATTTCTGCAGCTCGCCAAACATGTTAGCGAGAACTATATAGGCTAATTCTATAGTTTGGCTGCTGCTACTTCTGCTACTTCTGCTACTGTTGTCAACGCCACAGTTAATTGGGCAACTAATGCCCAATTAATTCATGCATGTAATGATGTAATGATGGCTTTATTAACAGCTGGCAACATGCAACATGAACGAGTAGCGTGCATATAGCGAACGCCAGTCTCTTTTGCGGGAGTCCAGTATTACCGTAAAGCTTTTAGTAAGCGTTCAACTACATTCTTTAAATCCTATACTACCGTATATGACAGAAACTGCAGGACAAAACGTGCATATAGCGAATACCAGTGTCTCTCGTATGAGTCCAGTATTACTGTAAAGCATGTAGTAGGCATTCAAGTACATTCTACTACCGTATATGACAAACGTCGCAAAAAAAAGGAGCCAGCACCATAACCACAACCCCCCATGATTTGTTTTGATACCTCACCAACCCTGCCTCTCACTCAGGCCAATAGGGACGAGCTAATGGGGTTTGGCTGTCATTTCACTATTACAGCAGTAAACACAGTGTGCTAATTTTTGCTAAAGTAAAGCTTATCCAACATCACATCAGTAGCTATTAAAAATGCGGCACGACAGAACAATTACCTCAGCTATATTGTTATTACCTCAGCTATTACCTCAGCAAATTGGTGCAGGCACCTCAGAACCGGCATTGGGAACCACTAGAAGAATGCATTAAAATACAGCTGCCGTCACAAAACATATGAAGAAAAACAGAAAAACACAATTATATTACTGATGCAGACAATTATCATTGACTGGTTTTGTCATTGGCACTTGAACACAGTTAATAGTGGTGCCTTAATATAGTTACGATTTCACAGAAAATAATCTTTAGCTCCTTAGAAAAAGACAGGATAGAAACAAACAAACATAAAATAATGCGACAGACTTACTGTACAAAATGTATTCCAAAAAGGAAAAAAAGATGGTTAGAAACAAAACATGCCAAACTGAACCCAAAAACATAATACATATGAAGATTTTCCATAAGACCTGCTTATACCATTTTTCAGTTTTGTAAACACAAGTCCTGATAATGCATAATGCAATGTTTATGAAACTGCTGTCCTTTCTATCCTCTCTTACAGTAAATTCAGCTAACTGTTAGAGCTGCTCACAAAGGCGCTTGAGTCTGTGTTGGGTTAATTTAGCATCAGCAGGAAAAGCCAATGAAAAAAATGCACTGTACATACTCTTTTCATAATGGTTTTGTTTTTGCCGTTTTGTAGTTTTCACTGAAGGCAGAAACTTTATCCTGTATCCTTGCTTCCTGTTTTTCATACATTTACACAAACCTGTTCTAAAATACTGCACATCAGCTGATGGTAGTGATCATATTTGTGGGCTGATTTGTATGCTTATCAACACTATGTTCAGTTGTACTGACCCTAGTCATGTCTAGTTTTTGAAACCCAGCATAAGCAGAAGTTGGTTTTCTAGTCTGCAAATGTGCTCATTAAATTCAGAGCATAAATACTTCTTATTTCCTAAACATGATTTAATCTCCAAGAAATTCAGAAGTTCAACAACAAAGTCATGATTAAGATCAATAAGATCATGGTTAATCAGAGGTTAAGAAGACCAACACACTTAGCTAGCTGTTTGCTGTTAGTCTGCTACATCTGACATATAGCTAAACTCCAAACCCATAACTTTCTTTGTATCCTTTAGTTGTCATGGGTTGGATTCTTAAAACGTACTCAATCTTAGGAGCGTAGGATTAGTGATGACCAGCAGGTATGTACCTGCTGCCGGGAGAGTCCCGGGAGAGCTCCCTCAAACAAAAGGAGGGACCGGGGTTGGAGGGCCCTCTGGTGGCAGAAGGTGGAATGGCCGGGTCCCGGTCTCTATACTTGGAGGAAAATGTTACATCTCACACTGGACAGTACTGTGCAGCATGAGTGAAGTTTGAAAGCAATCCTACATATTTCACTAGGCATACTGAGCAACAGACTTACTCACTATGTTGCTTGTACCCATATCAGAATGCTCTCGGTCATTCAGCTTTAAGAATCTAGCCCTTGATCCACAAGTGCAAATTCTAACTTCTGCACTGATACCAAGACCATGTCCAATCCTATGCTATGCCCTGGAGGTTTACACCTTTGGGTCTACCATGGAAATTCCTTAAAATAATTAACTTTGGTTTTGCGCTTCAGAGCACAACAGCACAACTCACAAATTGACCTCTGCATTTAACCCATCACTGGTGCACATGTGGAGCAAAGGCAGCTATCAGCAGCATTTCTGACAATGACTATATACCCAGGCTTTCAAATGAAGGTAAACTCATGATAAGCTGGCTGTGAACTGTCTTTAGCTTGAGGCAAATTGCATTTCAGGACTAGACACAGTGTGAACAGCCCAACAGCACATCTAAACCTTAACACAATAAGCACCAGTCTTGCGTTGCACAATTGTGTGTCCTATAAGATAAAGACTGACAATTTAAATGCATGAACTGAAATCTATTCACAGACACTGAGGTAATTTATCTTTTTACTTTGATTATCAAATGAGGTCCCAGAGTCTACTTTAAGTTATTTAGACTCCTAAGTTTGCATTCACCAAAAATAGCAACTGTAGCAAGGGCTGGCTTTCCAAACATAGATTAGGCCTAGGAATTAGAATACTGTTAGCAAATGATTTTTATAAACTTGCATAATGTAGACATGTTAAGTTTTAAATTGTTTGTGTCATAAAAAATTAGGGCAAAAACCCGCTACATTTTCTTGTTCCAGCTAACTGAGGAAAACCAGCCCAACACAACCGCAGTAGGAAAAGAGCCCATTCTTATCTATGAAGTGGATGTTATAATCAATTACAACCCCCTTGAAAGTTATCAATCTTTTACAGATGATACTTACACTTACTCTTTTTAGTTATTTATCTTGAAAAGTTTTCAAAACCAAAATATGTCTTTTGTCTGCAGCAGACAAATGAAAGATAACTAAAAACTAAAACATACACGTTCATATTCCACACGTTCATATTCCATAGTCCCACTTTTTGCTGCAGATAACAGTTTTAAGCATTTTGAGCCAAGCATGTACGATGTGTTGGTAACTTGATTAGAAAAAAATGGTCATTTAATTTATCATCTGTAGGAATAGATAGAAAATGATGAACTTTCAAGAGGGCTATATATATATATTAGCAAGGTCATATGTAAGCATCAGGGATGTCCCAGTCTCCTTGTCCGAGTCATCAGTGTTCTGGTCTGATTCAGGCACAATTAATTGGATGGGGTATTAATTATATAAAGAATAAAACATTTCTGATGCTTGATTTCTTGTTTTCGTGTTCTCCTATGGCACTCTCATGGAGAATTAAGCACAGTGGACTTTCCATGAAGAAATTAAAAAATCTGCAGTATTATACACTGGATAATGAAAATTTACATAATCTGAAACCATGTTTGTTTTTGGCATAATTTTTAAGATCACTGTTTTTTTCATTTTGGCTTATGATCAATGCTGATTCACATCCCTGTTTTGCCATATTCTCACACTCCAGATACTCTCGTTTGGTTTTGGGGACTAAATATATGAAAATGAATGAGGTGAAAATTTGGAAGTCCATAAAAATGTAAAATGGCTCAATGCTTTACTACTTACCATTGCTGTGTCACTCATTAATCTGGACTGATTGAAAAATTAATGGGTTGCAGAAACCTTTAGTTTCACTGCCTGTGTTGCTACAGGTTTTAAACTGATGTTAGTCCATACAGTGTGTTTAAAACCAAGAGTGCACATACTACTAGAAATCAAGAGAAACAACTGGTCCAAACAAGCCATGCAGCATAAAACCAATGCGTTTTATACTGAGACTAAGGAGCAGAAAAACAGGGAGACAGCATTGGGTAGTAAAGTGAGGGGCGGTTGCGTCTTATGAAAGTGCAATATTAAATCACAGTGTATACATGATAAATCCAGCCTCAAAGACTATACCCCTGCACATGCCAAAAGTATGCCAGAAAGTGATTTCATGGTAGGTTACCAGGTAGATCAATAAAGCCATATCATAATCATAAGCCATTACCATATAACGGTATAAGATGTTCATAATTATTAAAATAATGCCAAAAACTAAACTTTCCGTGTGTAGTATCTCTCAATCAGTCACATACTGAAAGTATTTAGTAATTTTATTGGAGTACTGTAGTAGCAGCCTAGCTGTCTCTCTCACCTAAAATATGTTGCTGTACTCAGGGGCATCACTAAACGTTTTGGGCCACATGAAAGAATAAAATATTGGGCCCCAACATTATACATATAAATATCGAATTTTTACACAGTGTCCTTTGACATATGAAAGCACAAATGTCAACTCAAATCTCTATTAGCTTATACTCAAAAATTTGGGAGTCAAAAATTGATTAGGACATCCTTAATACTTAGTAAGTCCTGTCAATCTGCTTAGGCTCATAAAATGTATTTCCCCTTCATTTCCTTTCAATAATATTGAGGTCCTCTTTGTTATAGATTGTGTTCAATGGTACCCTTTAATAGCTACATATATAGATATATAAACCAACAGGTATGCTACACATTCACAGCTGTTATAATACATTTAAATGCATGAGTTCATAAACTCTCTATATACTTATATATCTTTTTGTCTTTTCACCTGAACTATGTATAATGAAAATGAAACAAAGAATCATATGCAAATTATCTCTCATCATAATATTATTATTAGTGTGTATATACAAACCCTGCTTCCAGAAAAGTTGAGATTTTACATAAAAAGCAATGAAAACACTAATGTTAATGTTAATGTATTTGAACTTTTATTTAACTGATAACGTGTTTTCACTGGACAAATAAAATATGTTTTGTAAATATAAACTAATTCAGAATTTGACACCTAGCACACATTTAAGGTTGGGATGGAGCAAAATAGACTGAAAAGTTACAAGTTTGAAACATTCTGCAATAAGCAGGTGAGCTCATAACAGGTGAAGGGATCATAATTGGGTATAAAAGGGGGATTAACCAAAGGCTCAGTCTCTGCAAGCAATAGATGGATAGTGGTTCACCACTTTGTTCCAGACCTCCTGAGAGAATTGTCCATCAGTTCAAAAATAACTTTTCTCAACATAATAGTTTTGAGGTCTTCTACAGAACATGCATCATATTGGGGGAATCTGAAGAAACAGTCCCTGCTGGACAAGGCTGGAAACCTTAAAAGAAATGTTCATGCTAGTATGATAAATATAGTCACAGGGTCTTGGCAGGGTTACAGAAACAGCTGGTACAAAGTAAAATGCAACAAAAATGCATCAGTTGTACCAGTGGCCAAAACAGTGGGGAATCTCAGATTGGTGACTATGGACTCTTGTGAATTCCACTTGCAAAACTACAACAGTTAGTCTCCTCAGTTCCTAAATGATTAAACAGTATAATTAAAATTTAGTAGTAAACATATCTTTGTCCTTATTTATTTTAGTGTGATCAAGACATTCAATTGGAAAACATTTTATGAGTTAAATAAAAGTTCAAGTGAGATTTGAAAAACCAAAACTTTTTTGAAAATGGGGTTGATGTATATATATGCCTATGTAGTTTTTAGAAACTCAAGATATGTAATTTTTTAAGTTACAATATGAAGTGTCAAATGGAATTAGACCAGAGTTCCTGGAGAAGCAGGATCTAGGCTGGACTCTTTCTGGACATTCTCCTGCGAGGGGAACTGTTCTGGGTAGAGGGAAAGCTCCACAGACCTGATGCAAAGAGATACATATATATACATATAAGTCACAGGTAATCTCAGAGGTAATGCATTTTCTCTGAAATGGCTTAACACTGGAATTCCTAAAAGCAACAATAATTCTCCTATTCACATATTTGTATATATTTATATTATATTCTTTATTATTATTATTGTTTGTGTAATTTCAGCCTGTATTGTGAAATAACGATGTGGGTACATTCCATATTCCATATATTGTATTTGTATTATTATTTGTATGACATAAATATGACGTAAAAGCAATTTATGTGCTACCTGTGAAAAAGACAGAGAACAGCATTCCTCCCCACAAGAAACCAGTAAAAAAATTATAAAAATAAGTTTTAAAAATGTGTTTCAATGTAGATTTTTTTGTGCATTTATTCCTTATAACAAATATTCTCAGGTAACTGAAGCTTATAATAAAATAAATATGTAATATTTAAATATCTATCCATTACAAATTATATTTATTTATAAAAGAAATACTATGCAAGCTCAGAAGACCCGCAGCCATCTCTGACATCTGGCATTTCTTATATTGGCTGTGATTATTGTACTGCTCTGTCCCTTTGTTTTGCCTTGAATGAGATAAATCCTGCAATGTTCTATTGAGGAGAAAAAGAGCACAAACTGTAAAGGCAAAAACGCAATGATGTAACACACTGCACTGAATTAGTTGCTGTGTTATAATTTGAGTTCATTATGACGGTTATGATTCCAAACATGATCCCATTTATAAGACAAGAAAGGCTTGTGCAACTATACCAGTCACACTCACAGGCTTCAGTAACTAAACAATTAAGATATGCATTGAGATCAAGGTGTTGTACAGTTTCTCAAAAAAAAGCCATAAGAAATATATGAAAAATGAACCCCTACATCAACCAACCAAGTTGAAGCTTTACATTTATTTATGTTATTATGTTATGTTTCTGGAATCAAAACTGACAGAAGGTCAGTGACTCACCTGCCATGCAGTGGATGTCCATGGAAGGAAGCAGACTGTGTGATGTGTGGGTGTGTGTAGAGGGGATCCAGAGGAACAGACTGTGGCTGGTGAAGCAGGTGGTGTGTGTGGTGCATGGGTAGGCCGTCATGCCCCTTGGGGGAGTTGTAACCCAGAGCGTTTCTCAGGTACCAGTCCCGCAGGCCCTCCAGCGCCAGCGCCTTGTGTAAACTGCGGGTGGAGTCATCTGGCGAGGGCAGGGGGAAGGGTGCAAGTCTGCGGGCAAACGCAGCAGGCAGCTCGGTAGTGGCAGTGGAGCCAGGGGCCGAGTGTGAGGGGTCATAGGCCGAGAGCAGAACTGGATCCTGGGGGAGCTGCTGCAAGGGAATGAAGGGTCCACAGGATTTGGTCCGAGTGACTTTAACCCGTCGAGGTTCAGCTTGCTGATCCCGCAGGAGCATAGGGCTGTATGGGGGTGGTGCTGAGGCCAGGTGGATTTGGGAATGGGAGAAGCCATTATAGTGAGGAGGGGTCCCAGACACTAAAAAAGAGGAAAGTCAAACAATACAGGTTGAATGCCAGAAATAATCATATACAGTACTCATATGGCAACATCATTTGCGACCATTTTATTAGAATTGAAAATTTTGACTCGTGTTGGAACGGCTTTTTGTTTCAAGAACTTATTACTAAAAAGATAGATTTGGAACAATTGTCAGAGCTTATTTTCTTTACTCTTAACTTAAAAAAAGATACTTAGTATCATTAGTGAACACCAGGGTGTGTATGAACAATAGAAAATGGAGGGAATATGGGTTTGTGGGAAAGTATTACTACAGAGAGAGTTAAATATACAGTACCTGTTTGGTCCATTTTATTAACAATACATATTTTTTACATATGTGTAGCAAACAAAGTAATTGTTTTTTCTTGTTTTATGTTAAAACAGTTTGAAAAATATAATGGTAATTAAATAAAAGAACAAGTTTTTGAGATTTTTTATCTGAATCTTCAACTACCTGAAGTAATAGCCTCATTAATATCCAAATCAAATTCAATATCAAACTAGTTGTCAGTTGCAGACTTGTTTGTATCTGCATCTGAATGTTTAAAATAATGCAATGTTCTACCTGTGCTGGTATTGTGTAACTGCATAGTATTTCACCTTTACTGTATATAAACCTTAAATGTTACCCAAATACTTAAACAATAACACAAAAATGTATTGATCCAGAAGAGTATGATATTAGTAAAGTTAGGTAAAATTAAGCTATTGTTTAGTAATAGTATAGCATAGTAATTTGTTATAGTGTTATTAACTATGTTAGCTTATATGGTAGTGTCAGTTATTTCTGTTTTTATTACTAGACTGCTACATTTACATTCTGATTAACTCCTTAATAAAGTAAGTATTTTAAGACAAAGTTTAGGGATTCCTTGCAACTGTATAAAAGCAAAAAAACTGTATTATGGTGAATATTACAGTCCTGTTTTTACCTCAAATTATGTATTTTGAAGTTTCTAATAAATAAGCAACATTTACCAGGCACAGGGAAAGAGGACAGTTCAGGCCATAACCGTCCTGCTGGCTGCTGCTGCTGGGCCTGAACTGGCCGATTCTGCTGTTTACCCCAAATGTAGTCCATTAAAATCTCATTATAGCCCAAGCCACTCCCCCGACCACCCACTGATGAGCGCATACGACCCTGCTGCTCTTTAGGCCCACCCAGCTGCCTCTCTGGACTGCCACGGTACATCTGTCGGAGCTTTCCATCCGTCAAGGACTCTGAGCTTTTATAGGGCCCAGCTCTAGAGGGCATGCCGCTTCGTGGTGGGGCAGATTCAGGGAGGTTGGAGCGGTCCAGCAGTGCCTCCGAACTGTTACTGCGGCGGGCACGAGAACTGTATGGGCAGCCACGGCGTTCAGAAGAAGATGAGGAACTTTCTATGGATGTTAATGGCACAAACTGAGGAACATCTGGACTGTCACCCCAAGGCTTTAGAACTGCACTACTGGACACATCAGACCTGACAGAGGAGATAAAGAAGTGTTAATAAACAGACCAATCAGTACAAACACCTTGTGGTTATAGAATGAAGTGGAAGTGGTACAAATAAATACGTAGACTCCTGCTCATCCAATGTTTCCCTATACACTACATACACTATATGATCAAAGGTATGTGGACACCAAGTGTTGAGTTTAGGTGTTTCAACCACAAATCAAAACAACCCTTTAAAGTGAGGTAGAGTGTCTGACAGTGTGAATCACTGCTCGAACACATGGGCAGAGCCCACTTTCTCACAATCTTCCATTGCATCACTCATTACAAAGTGTCTAACTGACTCAGCATCAGCAAGTATTTCATTGAAATTAGTTTCCATAACTGACCAGTTGTACACATGGCAAATACTGGTACTAACAATGCCATTTGGAATGCCACTTGACCTCCACCGTCACTGAACTCTGGCAGTGGTCCAATAGTGGTTAGAACTTTGTCGTTGTGAATGGAGGGTCACATGTTAAATTCCCAGCCCTTGAGGAAGGTACTGTCCCACTACACTGTTCCCCTAGTGCTATTGATAGCTGTGTATGTGTGATGAGTTAAATGCAGGAGAAAATTTCATTGTGGTGCACTTTGAATCAGAAAAGGTTTCTCTCATTTAACATTGATGTCTTAAAAATGCTCTTTTGACCAAATGGGCTCAAATTCCTATAGACACAGCACCAAAATCTTTTGGCAAGCCTTTACAGAGTAATAGTTTTAGAACGAGATGTCCACAAGCTCATAGAAGTGTGGTTGTCAAGTCACTTTTGGCCAATATAGTAGACAATGCATATACTAAAACTACAACTTCCACCACCACCACTACTACTGCTGCTGCTGCTACTACTACTGATAATAATAATAATAATAAAATAACAATAACATTATATTATTATTATTATTATTATTATTATTAATAATAATAATAATAATAATAATAATAATAATAATAATAATAATAATAATAATAATAATAATAATAATAATAGTAGGTGGAGGATAGTTTGGAGCAAAGTGTATTTCTGTCTTTTCTTCATGTATTGACACAACAAATGTAATGGCTAATCTGCATCTGGGATTAATGGGACTTGTGTTTTGCAAAATGAAAAAAGTCAACCTCATGTGAATGCTGATTGGTGCAGTTCTAGACAGAAGGGGTGTGGCTGGAACACTTCGACCTTCCACATTGGATGCACTTCTGGGAAGGGAGTGACTTGGGCTGTGCAATACACACATACACAAACACACACAAACACACACAAACGCAAACATTCAATACCTAATACCACAATGCTCAATATACAGTATACACACTAAAAATGCATGAGCCTATGCATTTTCTCCCCTTGTGATGTTATTTCACATCAGCGGTCTTTAAATCACATTGGAGCAAACAAGTTTCCATTTGTTTATTTAATAATAGTTAAAATAGTTCAGTCATGTTTCAGCTTTTTGCCAGAAAAGACAGCTGAACAGTGAAGCTAAATATACCCAAAGTATTAGCTAACAAGTAACTTATTTTTTCATGAAAAGTAACTCAAAAGCCAACATAATTTTTTTGATGGGATGGTGTTTTATGCAAGTGTGTATGTGTATATGTGTACCTGACGGAGCTAGAGGCGGAGTTTCTTCGAGTTCTCATCTCATAGTAAATTTCTACCGGAGAGAGTTTTCTGCTAAGGCGGCCCTCTGGGCTCCCTGGGGCCAACCTGGGGTGAGAGAGGGAGCGGTGTTCTGGAAACACACTCAGGGATGAATCCTCTAAATAACATAAACACACAGACACAGTTAGAGCCGTCACAAACATCCATCTATCTGTCTTGATTTGTCAGAGCTTGCTCTATCCTACTGAAGTACAGCTAAGACAGTTTGACTTTTAAAGTGTTTGGACTTGCCCTCCAGATCTTTCCCAGCTGTCCCTGAAAGCCCTTTACATAGTTCCTCAAAGCTCTGGCTGGAGCCTTGTCTCTTCTCTGACATACTGTCCATCTGCCTATTTTTTTATTACTTCTGCTTCTGTTTAAACAAACCCCATGTCCAGAAAAGTTGGTATATTTTCCAATATGAAATAAAACCAAAAGTCTGTGATGTGTTAATTTAAATGAACCTTGATTTAACTGACAAAAGTAAAAAGAAAATATTTTTAATAGTTTGACAGACCAACTTAATGATTGGTGATAAACCTAGTTTAAATCTAGGATTTAATGGCTGCAACACACTGCACAAAAGTAGGGGCACTTGGGTTAGGGAGTACTTCAGTAAACCAGCGGTCCCCAAACATTTTTGCGCCACGGACCGGTTTAATGTCAGACAATATTTTCGGCATTTAAGATGGATAAATAAAATGAAATAAAATGAAATAAAATGAAAATAAAATATGACCAACACAAAAACTGTGGTATTTTGTAAATATAATAATAAATGTGAATCCACTGTGTAATTATGTAACTTTATTAGCAGCGTCTTACTGAAATGCATTAACAACAATCAGAGTAACGTCCTCCTCTGCCCCTCACGTGCTCTGGTCGCTATGGTAATGGTAAACATTAGGCTATGATAAACATTTCTTTCAGTTTTCAGTGCTGTTGTAGTGATATCATGCTTTTCTGCCATTACTTTTATTCAGAATACAAAGTTGATGTCTCAAACACACTTAGATGCTACGGATTGAGATCATATTTAAAAAACAAAAAAAAAGGTTTTAATTTTTTGTATGAAATACCTGGTGTTTGGGGACCACTGCATTAAACTATTGTCACCTAACACTGTCATTGAATCAAGAAACATAAACTCCATTCAGAAACATTGGCAAGTTTTCTTGGCCCCTGCTCATCTCAGATAAAGCAGAAGATTAAGAAGCTGTGTCCTGTGGTCAAATGAGTCCACATTTCAGACCATTTTCCAAAAATACAGGCTTCAGTTCAACATGCCAAAGATGAAAATTACTATTCAAAACGATCAGCAAAAGGCACTAAAGCATCTGTGATGGAGTGGGGGAGCATCAGTGCACACACCATGGGTGAATTGCATGCAAAGCTATACTTGACTCTAAAAAGATATGTATTAGGCTTTGAAATCATTAAAAGGAGAAGGAGACAACAGCGACTTCAGACAGTTGAGCAGCAGAAACCTTATATTAAGCAAGAATGGGTAGATTTCTAAATGTAAAAGTACTTCAGTTGGAATTCCAAAACAATTAAAAAAGGTGATACAACACAGTGGTAAATATCTATCCCAACTTTGTGAGTGTATTGCAGCCATCAAATTCTAAATGTGTGTATATTCACAAAATACTAAAATTAAGTTTATAATTTTATAGTTTTGTCCGTTTACATGAATGGACATGTCAGAGATATTTGCTTTATTGCATTTTGGAAATATCCTAATTTTTCTGTAAATGAGGTTTGGATATATTTTTGTGACACCTGCACTGAGAAGAAATCCTTTCATGTGTCGACATACTTGGTAAAAAACTATGAAGAGAGTGACTCACCGTTGTCTTGGGACTGAGTAGAGTCTGACATGGAGCTGCTCTCTGACTTGACTGTCTCTTCTGCAAATGTCAAAATGATAAATTCAGAACTGCAGATAACAGAAGACAGACAGTCTCTTAACACCGATCCAGCTGCAGCTTAACCACAAGCCGCCTGAGCACTTTCTAAATAGAACACTGTACTGAAAGCTGTCCTCTTCAACTGCGCTATCAAATTGGAATATTGAAGGAAATAGGAGTAGGAGTAGTAGTACTGTAGGAGTCACTAACTTATTGGTTTCCTATTTTCATATATCAGCTCTTCTACAGCTATTATGTTTTTCTTGTTTTATATATATA
>JBBIGC010000131.1:6177568-6212863 GCA_037576955.1 Lepidarchus adonis | reverse complement strand
ATACCGCCTATATATTATTGAAAGCACAGTACATATTTTAGCTCAAACTTGTCATAGTAGTCGGGGTTCCCTTTAAGTGGACTGGAGTATTAAGTTGAATTGTTCCTTTAAGGCTTTAAATGCAAGTTTTTGAGATACGTTTACGTTGTTGTAGTGAACAGTTTCCCACCTTTGGATCTCTGGAGTGTTCCGGACACAAAACTTGAAGTCTTTTGCAGTAAGTTTTACTTTGAGGGTTATAAACATCACAGAACAGTCTCGTCGCTCTGCCAAAACAGTAAAAAACTTTTTAAAAGATGTAATAATAATAATGTAGTTATGTAGAGCTTTGAATTTTAGTTACAAAAAGCTTTAAATATGCAGTGGAAAGCGAAAACATTATGTTTATTATAATAAATAAATAATACCATAATTAAAATGATAGAATACAAAGGACTACGATCATAATAAATCCAGGACTGTTCAAACAACATGCTATATCAAAATAATGATTATTTTTCAGCAGTGTTGTATTCCTGGGTAATTTTTAATTATGCATTAGTCAACAAATATTTACCTAATGTAATGTGCAACTTTTTTTTACTACTGTAAAAATATTAAATAAACAAGGTATTGATCTGACAGTAACAATATGCTAGTCTGCAACTGCAAGGTCTGCAACTCTTACCCTTCTATTCGTGTTGGAAAAATGGACCCGAATGATGTCTGGCTCTCATACTGTGCAAAAGAATTTTCATAGAAAAGAAAAAACAAAAATGTAATACATAAAAAAAATCTTAACATACTAAAAGTTTACAGCCAGATGATGTACAAGTTAAAGACTTTTATATTTTTTTATACATTTTATTTAACAATTTAACAAAGCATTGCATATATAAGCATTGCTAATGTACAAATGTTGGGTAGGCAGTGTTTGGTGTTTTATATATCAAATTACAAGCTTAATACCAAACAAATAAAAATATATACAGATAAACTAAAAAACATAATCCAATGGTTCTTAAAACTTAGTAATTGCAGGAACATATTTTATACTATAGGCTGAGGCATGAAAGAGATGGAAGAGTTTGTGTATTTACCTTAGCATAACACCTTTCCATGTGCCTCAGTGCCACCTTGGGGTTAACAGGGTGACTGCAGGACACACAGAAGATCTGGAGATCTGTATCCTCGCTGTCCGTTTCATTCACCTGTGGAAAGACAAAGTACAGACATTATGGCCATTACATTTAAAAGATTAGGGCTGTTGGGGCATCTTTTAGGGTTTAAAATGTTCCAGTTTATTCATCTGAATTCAGCTGCAATGGTTTTGGAATATTATAATAATTTCAAGTATTCCACACGTCTCAAGAAATTAGGATCTTTGTCCCTGTGTGCACTTGCAAAGTGTAATCTGGCTTTTTATATGTCGCTTTTAATGTAATGAAGTAAAGTAATGCCTTTCAGCACATGTCGGCACAGGACTCGTTTTACTGTGGATAATGATACTTTTACCAGCTTCAGCAGCATCTTCACAAGGTCTTTTACTTTTGTTCTGGGGTTGATACGCACATTACACACCAAAAACAGAGCAGAGATCTCGTCTCCTTCCTGAGCAGTATGATGGTTGGACATTCTCATGCTGTTTATACTTGAGTGTAATTGTTTGAACAGATGAACGTGGCACCTTCAGGCATTTGGAAATTGTATCAAAAGATGAACCAGTCTTGTGGAGGTCCACAATTCTCTTCCTGATATCTTGGCTGATTTCTTTTGACTTTTCCATTATATCACAAAAAGGAAGCAGTGTGTTAGGTGTAATTAACTTAAATGGTGTCAGTTAACCTATCAGGAGCTTCCTACGCCATTTACAACCCCATGGTGAAGCTCTCTTACCTCCTCATCCTGCTGAACCACCTGCTGCTTGGCCTTGGCGATGATTCCCTCCAGCTCGTGGAAGCGGCGCTCCATCTCAGCAAGGCGCATGCGGGCTGCCTGCTGCTCACGCCGAATTCGCTCCAGCTGTTTCCTGCCTTGTTCCTCAGCCACACATGGACTCTGCTGCCACTGTTGAATCCGCTGAGGCAAAATCTCATAGATCCGACTGTTTGTACAGACCAGCACATAATAAGACTCATTGTAATTGGGACATGGACTTCATAAATGTTAAGATAAAAAAATACAGTAATCAAAGAGAAGTCCAGCATTATATGGATGCTTTTATCAGATTAATCTTCACCCATAAACTAAAGGAAATTATTCAGTCAATAAATGTTTGGTGTCAGAAATTTTGCTTCTTTACTTTTGCTCATGAGCTATGATACAGTACCCTCCATAATGTTTGGGACAGATTTTCTTTCTTTGATTTACCCCTCTGCTCCTCAGTGTACATTTCACTCAAAAATTTCAGACGTGATTAATGTACAGTTTAAAGTTATATGCATATATTTTAGTTTCACCATGTAGAAATAATACGTATTTTCATACCAGCCTCCCTCTTTTCAGGGCACCGTAATGTTTGGCGTGGAGTAAAGCTGTGGGGTTTAATACTTTGTTTCATATCCCTTGCATGCAACTTGAAGTCTGCAATTTATCACCAGGTGCTGAGAATCTTCTCTGGTGATGCTTTGCCAAGCCTCTAGTGCACTTTCAACTCCTGCTTGTTCTAGGGGCTTTATTTATCTTGGTCTCGCCTGTCCACAACATTTTTAAAAACAAAATTCTGCAGGCTTTTAAGAACTTTTTTCACAAACTGTAATCTGGGCATCCTGTTTTGGTGGGTATTTCTGTTCATTTGGTCTTTTGCGAATAATAGTCCATGACAAAGACACCTATCTTTCCTTGCCACTGTCGCTTTAGCTTGCTCATTGGGGCTCGAACCCGGATTCTATAAACTCTGTAAAGCTGCTTTGTGACAACGTCAGTTGTAAAAAGCGCTGTATAAATAAATTTGACTTGACTTGACCCATCTCCTGAAGACTGTTTCTGATCTCGTGGACTGGAGTTTGAGGATTTCTTTACCATCGTGAGGATTCTTCTGCCATCAGCAGTGGAGATCTTCCTTGGTGTACTAGTCACATTCTGATTGAAGAGGTCACCAGTGCATTTTTTCTTTTTAATGATATTCCAGACAGTTAATTTAGGTAATTCTAGAGTTTGACCTACAGTATGTCACACATGGTTTTATTTTTGTTTTTCAGCCCCATAATAGCTTCATTGACTTTCATTGGCACAGCTTTTCATCTGATGTTGAACCACACTTCAAATGGTAGAAGCAAAGTATCTTATCCCTGCACCAATGAAGCAATGAAACACACATGAGTAAACACAAACACCTGTGAAGCCAATTGTCCCAAATGTTATGGAGCCCTGAAATGAAGGAGACCAAGTATAAAAAGTGTTGTAATTTCTACATAGTGACATTTTAAATGAATGTCTGGCATGTGCACTTTAATCATGTCTTTATTTTTCATGTCTGGCAAAACATTATGGTGGGCACTGTTTATAGATATACAAACAGTACTGTGCAAGTCTTAGGCAACTGTGCAAATTGTTTGTTCCCATTTATCTCAGCAACAAGTGTCTTTCTGCCAGCAACTAGTTATTATTAGAATAAATGCAAACAAAAAGATTTAAAAATGGGGGTGAAAAGTGGTTTTGGGAGCTGGTTACACAATAGGTGTTAAACTGTGAGGTGAACCTACTTGGCCGCCAGCTTCATGCCACAGTCCTCAGAGCAGTATTTGGAGTTTGGACGGGCTGATTCAATGCAATTTGGGCCCAGACACTGCCATAAATCCCCAGCATGGCGTCCATCAACTCTGTCACTGGGTCGCGCCCTGTCTTTATGTTTCTGTTTCTGCTTATGGCGCCGAGACTCCTTCTAGGAGTGTAAAACACATGAGCAATGAAGTGACAAATATCGTCCAAATCCCACCTTTAGTGCATTCTCAGCCCTAATTTATAATTATTCAACTAGAACTGAAATGACAGATATTACACTATTTATTACCGTATGATAAATTATCTTTGGGTAACTAGTTATAACACATTAATAAACATGTTAAAACATTTTTTTTGCCTGATGGAAACTTTTTGTGAATAATTTTAAACATCATCCGACAGAGCACCATGATTAGAAATGTGTTAGTGTTAATACACATGTACAAAATCTGGTGTTATTTAAATGTGTGACAATGAATGTTTTGTTTATGTACCTTTTTGTCAAATTTTTTCTCTCGACGCTTAACATGCTTGACTTTTATTGCTTTTTTGCGCCGGACTGGACTATAAATTGGTCCATCCTCATCCTCGCTGCCCCACGGCTAAAGAAATGTTAAAGAAAGAAAAAGCAAGGTGAACACTGTGAATAAAGCACCATCCCATTGTACAATATAACAGTTTCACAATTACCTCTTCAAGTACATTCAAGATATTAAAATCCAATGTATAAGATTGACAATTGTATTCTCACATTGTCCCACAAAATGATGTAAATCCGTTTCTTAGCCCAAGTGCCCAGCATGTCCTGATTGCCTGCTTTACATGCTCTGCTGTATGAGATTCACAAAACTGATGTGCATGCAATATCGCATACTTTAAATTAAACAAGAGGTTAATCCAGTGCACAGTGAGGCTAAGTAACCAACATTGGGCAAACAACACTGCTTCCACTTTCCAGTTTAAAAGATTAACACACTGCTTACATTTTAACCACATGCTGATACAAGGTTTTTGAATTACAGCACCTGTGTGATTACTGACATGAAACAAAGTATCAGTCTTAGACTTGTTCATGGTCAATCCTAATAATTTAAAAATGCCCTGAATTGCCCCAATACCGAGACATCCCATCTTACGGCAACTGTTATACTCAGAAAAGTATTCTAAGACTACAATTATCATGCTAACATAACATGTCATTATATTGTCCAGCCTGTATAAGATTATGGGATTATATAATCATATAAATCCATTCAAGTTTATTCTCTGGCCCCTCTCAAATCACAAGAGGATGCCCCCTCAGGTCGTTCATATGAGTTACGAGAGGGACTTAAAATTTTGTTAGGTCTTGACAATCTAAATTCCTTATTAATAATGATTCCACAAAAGAATGAGTCAAAAGAGCATTGTATAGTAAAACAAAAGGTTTCTTTACTTAAAATTTCTCCAAAGTTACAAGCACTGTGGAATCGAGTTCCCTCATGTTCAGCACAGCCACATGAAAGATGAGCAGAGCCTCCACGAGGGTCAGATGAGCGGTTGTTACTGATATGACCAACTGTCATCACCAAACCAACTCATGATCCAAGCTGGGTTTTTTATAAGAGGTTCTATAAGGCGTCATAAGAAAAAAGCTGAATCTGTCAGAATAAGCCTTGCCCATAGGCAGGAAAAATAGCTGACAAATGCCATATTTGGCAAGTTCAGCTCAAAATATGAAAATACTTATGTTAATTTTCATTGGTCTATAGAAGACAAAAAAAAATTGTTATTCTCAAAACTCCTCTTAGCTTGACTAAGTAAGAAAATGGGAAATGCCCCCTCTACTCGCTCTCAAAGATTACTCAGCAATCTTAAATATCTGAAGACATCAAACAATGAGCTCTGTCATTCTTAGGAGAATAAGATGATGACTTTACTTGGGCATATGGAAGAGGAAGGAAGTTGAGATAATTCTCAGTAACCTTATTTGGGCATGTCATCCTGTAGCCACACAGGTGGTCTGACCAAAATCAGAAGGAGTGGCAGAGAATCCCCCTTCATTTCCTGTTTTTCCTTATTTGGGCATTTCATTGTCAACCTGCAGTTTAAGCTCAGCAAAGCTGCTTAGATCAGCAATTCGGTGACCCTCAACAAGCCAAACCCTATAAAATGTCAATGTTTCAATCTTAGAATTAAGAAATATTTTTACATTACCATGCTTTGCTCCTTGTATTGCTGGTATAGCTCCATCTCATTCTCATCAAAATCGTCTGAGTATCGTCTGTCTCTGTGCATTATATTATCTCTTCTCTCACGAAGGGAAAACTCCTCGTCACGAACACGCAACATTTTCTGCAGAGATGAAATTCAAAGTAAATGAATGCACTTACACATTAAATAACTTTATTATAGACTTAAAGTATTAGAGTACTGTCAATTTATTGGTCTATTCAGCTGATGTTTCACTATTTTTAGGACTACAAGGTTAATGTTAACTTTAGTCTGACAGGTACTATACAGATTACATTTTTCTTATTCACATTTTTTATTAATTATGTTTTGTCTTCAGTAACCCTTCAAACTCTTGCTCGTGTGTTAGAGTAATTGCTGATGTGAAATGTAGAAATTACCCGTGCACGAACAACACACTGTCTCAGTCGACATTTCTGCCGGATTTTGTTTGGGCCGCCAAATTTTTTCATGTCTTTGCAGAAGTCACATTGTGCACAGTCCTCCGTGCGCCTGCAGGGCTCACATTCACCACACATGCGTGCAGACCGCTTCACCTGGTACACATACAGGTTCATGACATAAAAAACATAAAAAATCATGGATACAGATACAGTAGTTTATTTAAATTTATTTTAAATGTCTGTCATCCTGTATGGGGAAGAATATAGTAAAAATTTAAAACCAATTAAATGTGCACTACAAACATTAGCTACAATTCCATGATGCTATTGCATACACATACATTTAAGTGATAAATCATATTTCAAGTTGCACTGTAAGTAAACCAACAGGCAATACACAGCGCATGTGAGATGCACAGAAAATATAAATGCAGGATAAAAGTAAAACAGAATAATGCTTCACCTCGCACAACTTTTGCTAATAATATAGTTATTTACAGATACATACATTAGACAGGTTTGAATAGCAGTAAAACCCTTGTTAATGTTTAAGATCCAAATAACAAAAGAATCCAAAGAAGCCACACAGAGAATCATGTCCTGAAATTTGACAATACACCTCATGAAATAAGATTTTTCAGCTGTTCAGTTAAATAAACTTTAGCAACAGTCAAAAGAAAATAATGTATGCATCCATTATCAATTACACTAAGGCTATGTAACACACTACTAATAGATATTAGGAAAGATCCCTCATTAAGTATCTTTCAGAGATCCATTTCTCCACAAAATGCTGTATTTTACTTGACATTGATTTCTTATTAAACTTATTTTATGCAGTAGATGTTTTATATTTTTCTTCCATTTTATTTGTTTTTATTTTTCCATCAGATGTATTTTCATGTAATATCTGTACTGTTAAGAACTTTCAGCTGCTATTCCGGGACAAAAAAAAAGGACTCCACAAATAAAATGTATTATTATTATTAAAAGATGCGTAAGGTTACATTTAAAAATAAAACAAATATTTTTACAGTCAACATGTCAAGGCTGCAGAAACTCACTTTAGATCCTCGACGCTTATCAAGTTTAAAGTCTGGAGTACTGGATCGTTTATCAGCTCTCTCTGGTTCAGACTCCTTTTCTCGATTCTTCTTAGTTCGATACTTTATCTCAAGTGAAGGATCCATCTCTGATGAAACAAAAATCTCATTCTAGCTTTTAAAGCAATGACTGGGTAGTGATTAGAGAAATTAAGAGAAGTAAAATGTTCCACTCACCCTGGCATCGTTGGCAGTACCACTCTCTGATTGCTTTGGCCATCTTTTCAGTCACATTTATACAGTGACCATGGAACCACTCATTACAGCTGTCACAACCTCTGCATGCACAAGAAATACATACAAATCAATTTACCTGCAAATGAATAGTGCTATAAATGGAAGCATGGCTGTAAAATGCATCTGTGTTATCCATTTTACAGGAATCTTACATCATAAAACAGTTGATGTCTGGTTTCCGACATATACAGTACAGGGGTGCATTTTCTTCCTCCAGGCTGCTGTTGTCCACAGCTGGAGTTTGATCCATGTCAGACACCTCACTATCCTAAGGTGAAACAATAAACAAAGCTAAGTAAAAAAAAAAAAAAAGCACAAGAACCAAAACTACTTCATTTTATAGCCCAGTTCCAACTATCCTAAAAATAAATCAACACAGCATATTAAAATATTAATCTGATCTATGTAATGCTAATAAATATTTCCATGGTTAGCATACATCATTTTTAGAGGGCTCTAAAGCATGTTATTTCTTATTTACATTTTAATATAGAGGACTGATGGGGGGTAGGACAAGTCTTAAGTAGCTGGTCGGTATTGGAGAACAATATTCAAGAGATTCTTGCATTCTATGTAGGGATTTTGAAGGAGTAAAGCATTCTTGTCAGATGTATTGCTTTTTTGTAAGGTCAAGTCATAGGTGTTTAATTTTATATATTAGTTCAATTTTTCTTCCAGTCTAATAATATCAAACTGTATTATGGAATATTGTATACTTTTGGAATATCATTAAAGGGTCAATGTTTAAGACAGGTAAGATACTTATTTTTATTGACCACTTTCTTAGTAAAAATGCTTCCAAAACAATCACCAACACAATGCTGTGGTCCAGATTATGCTAAACACATTGTAACCGATCAGTAAATTGTGATTGTTTTGGGATTTGTTTTCCTTTAACCAAGCAAAACCTAGATAACTAGATAATATTAAAGTTGCTTGTCAGTGTTGACAATAAGATGAATTAGCTTAGCTAACTAGGCAAGCTCGATAACAGGACGAATGTAGAGTCAACAGCAGAGCACGGCTAACTCTACAAAGCAGTGACCCGTTTAAGCGTAAATACATTATTCTTACTTATGATGGAAATGTAAGAAATGTTTTGCACATTCAGAAGCGACCGGCTAGCAAACTTACCATCACAGCTAGCACTAGCTTGCCGAATGCTTTGTCTTGAGCTTAAATTCAAACCGTTTTTTAAATAAACAAAATACTGTCGGAGAGTTACGTCTAAATTGTTATAAACACGTTGTAATCCTAAAAGGCATAGAAAACGTAACTAATAAATACATTTTGTGCTGTAATAAATAGCCGCTAGCAACGAAGGGTTATTTCGTTCCACGCATTTCCCAACAGACCCCGCCCTTCTACACCACCATTGGTCATTTGCAGACTCCCTGTGTGCCTGAACAACTGGCCAATCACAGTGCAAGCGGTAGGATAATATTGACTAATGAAAAGGCAGGGCGGGCAAGACCCGTCAAAATATGTATGAGTATTGCGCTTGTTCTCAATACGTACTTCAAAATAAAAGACCGTTCCCGAAAGTACGTTTGATGTATGTAAATAAAAAGAAAAAAATAATAATTGAAATTGATTTAAAGGTGATATTTCAGACAGTTTTATTTATAAGCAAATATGTATCTTTTTCATTTAGTTTAATTGTTTTATAAGGATGTAATTTTTCTATATGAACAAAAGTCCGAAGAACTTATATGAACGTGGGGAGTGTCTTCGGACAAACGAGAGGAGCGCTCACGGCAACAAAGGGAAGAAAATACCACCGTAGCTTTTTAAGGTAAGTTTTTTCATGATTTTAACGAACTAACTAATTATATTTGCTAGTTCATATGATACAAGGGTTACATTTTAGAATTTTAGCTCCATTAGGTTAACAATGCTTTGTTTATGTCTTTTGAAAGTGAATAATTAGTTTCTCACTATAATTTTAACTATATATTTTTTAAAAAACATAACTAATGAAGCAAACGTAATTTAAATATGGATTATTCATTAAAATGATTCATATAATTACTGAACGTATTGTTAGTTTTGTTTTGATATTTGTATCTGTCTTGAAATGATAAAAATGGGCAATCCATATGTGTTTAGGAAATAAGTGTAGTTTTTTTTACAACAACAAAAAAAACAAATAATAAAATGAATAAAACCACAAAGGACGTTTTGCTAATATTTAAAATGCAATGAGGAATGGAGTAGTAAGCTTATGGCTAACTGTTGAGATGTATTATCCTAATTATTTATTAGCCTTTATTACCCCATATCACCCATGGTGAATAAGTGTGCCAAATGGAGTAGGATTAATAATAGATTAATAACGGAGCTATTCTTTCATTAGGGCATTTCTGCTAGACTCAGTACTTTGTATAATGGAAGCAATCAGCATTACTTCATGTTGAAAGATTCAGCCACTTCCCAGGCTTTCAATATCACATAAATCACACAGACACAGGAGGTAATAAAGATCTCACACATTGTGTTTTAACCTACAGCTGAATTCTTTCACTGCACTTGAAACAGACAAGGTCCAAAAAAGGTGCAGGATGGAAGATCTGCAGCATGGAACAGACAAAACACATGTAAAAGAGTTAAAGTCTTCATCAGTGAAAGTCCTCAGTCCTCAGAAAGACTCTACAGCGAATTTCAGCGGTAAGACCAGCAGGGGCGCATTTCTTCTACACCTGTTTGCTGTCTTTAAAACAAATAAATTTGCCTTTTTAGCACCTGAATCCATTACAGTTGAAGCCATTTGCCTGTGCTGGGTTTTGTACGCATAATATTTTCTTAATTTCTTTCTTTTTTGTATATTTGTCACACTTTCAACAAATTCTAATATTACATATATTTACATTTACATTACATTTATTCATTTGGCTGACACTGTCCAAAGCGACTTCCAGGTACAGGAACAATCAGCATAAATTCAGACATGACAACACTGATGTGCGATTTACATTCATTATTGTCATGAAATTTTTCAGCATCGGCTGAAGTTCTTTAAGTGCTTCTTCGCCCATGAAACGGCACGACACAAGTAGCATATTGTTGTAAGTATGTATTATTTGTAAGTAGTATGAACTTTTACTGGTAGACAAGGTAACATGAGCATCGGCTGAAGTTCTTTAAGTGCTTCTTCGCCCATGATACGGCACGACACAAGTAGCATATTGTTGTAAGTATGTATTATTTGTAAGTAGTATGAACTTTTACTGGTAGACAAGGTAACATGAGTAAATACAAATGCAGTTTCTAAATGATTTATTAAGGTTAAAAAATACTCCACTAGCCACACCCAGGCCTGAATACTGCCAGACCTGTTCAATCTAGAAATCACAAAATAGAACCTGTCTGAAAATGTAAATTGGGCTAAAGAGTCTCAAAAAGTAACACATCATACCACAATCAAAAGAAAATCCAGAAAAGATGAGAAACATCAGATTACATCTATTAGTTGCAAAGCCATTTCAAAGACCATGGTGAGAGCCTTTATCCAAAAATAAAGAAAACTCGGAACAGTTGGAACAGATAGTGGCTTGCCTCTCAAAATTACTGGCCCACCCATGAAGTCACAAAAGAACCCAGAATATCTAACAAACTGCAGGCCTCATGTGCCTTAGATAAAGCTATTGTTCATCATCCAACAATAAGACAGAGACTGGGCAAAATGGCATCCATGGGAGAGTTCCAAAGTAAAAGCACTGTTGACCAAAAATTTAATTTCCAAGAAACACCTTGACGATCCCCAACACTTTTGGGAAAATATTCAGTGTACTGATGACACCAAAGCTGACAATTTTGGAAGATTTTGCACCTTGTTTCATCTGGCGTAAAACTAACACAGCATTTCATAAAAAGAACTTCATACCAACAGTCAAGCATGGTGGTGGTATTGTGATGTTCTGGAGCTGCTGTGCTGGATCAGGACCTAGTCAACTACTGTAATTGATGGAAGCATGAGTTCTGACATCAGTTTGTGTCCTGTAGCTCAAGAGCACACCAGCGAGTCCAGCTCTGAATGTTTTTGAATGGGTTTGAAATTACAATTTGATTGCAGTTTTTGCTGCCAATGGTGGCACAACCAGTTAAGAGATTTAGGGAGTAATTACGTTTCGCCACACAGGGCCAAGTAGGTTTCAGTAGTGTTTTTCCCTTAATAAATGAAATCATCTTTAAAAAAACACATTTTTATTTATCTTTGTCTAATAAGTTTTTTGATGATCTGGAACATTAAAGTGTGACAAATATGAAAAAAAGAAAAACAGTACTACAAATGTACAATGCAAAACATATTTTTTCAAGCTTATACAAATTCTTCAGTCAAAGACAATAAGAGGGGAGATTTGTGAGAATTTGTCAGCTTTTCAGTTACACAAAACCAACATAAACAGTGAAGGCAGTACAGACAGTCCTCTAGCCATCTTATAGTCCTCCTCTGTGTGTTTTCTTAAGTCTGTACTCCTCAGAGCCCATAGTGTGGCCACAGCTTTTTAAATAGGCAAGATGGTGATGTAAATGGATTCAGGAGCTTTTCTCAGTCCCTATGGTGTTTATTTCATCTGCACCGTCTGTGGTGGCACAGCAGGGTAATGCACTGTTATTGAGAATGTGAAATGAAGAGACAGAATTCACTACAGGTGTTCACAGCATGTCTCTCCGTCTGACTTTCACTTCCATGTCTTCATGTTTGCCTAACAAGATTCAAATAGTGATTCGTTTCTGCTAGACATTAACAGAACGAGGGAAAACGTTCTGAAACCCCCAGAAATGATGGCACTTCTGACTGAACTTGGACTTGGATTTCTCAGGACAAGGCGTTGAAGTTGGTGTGAAACTTTCACATATTTTGTAATACAGTAATTTGTCAGTAATTAATGTAAAATTTGATCTTAGGCTAATGTTAGGACAATGTCATTAATTCAATAGCTAGATATGACTAACTTGAAAATGACAGAATTGAGGTACTCCGTGAACTGTACGTGAGTAGCTGATATCCCACACAAGTAGACCGAATTTTTCATTAATTGGGGATCTTAACCAGAATTAATTTATTTTATAGTCCCACAAGTGGGAAATGTATTTGCATTTAACCCATCACACGTGGAGCAGTGGGCTGCCGCCAACAGAGACGCCCGGGCAGCAGTGAAGGGGGACGATACCTTGCTCAAGCGTTCCTCAGTGGTGCCCAGGCTGGGACTTGAACCTGCGACCTTCTGATCCCAGTGGCAAAGTCACTTAACCAGTCCAGAAACCATGTGTGGTCTGAGTGTGCCACTTCTGCACCCAAGCTTGTTTTAATACCACTGACTGGGTCATGTTCAAGTAAGCAGCCACATACAACCAGCCCAGTGATGTACAGTATCCTGAGATTGTGACATCAGAAAATGCAGAGGATGCAAATTTCACTAAGATCATCATCTCTCAGGCTACTCAGAAGCCATGGCTGCCAGGGGAGGCTCAAAGATATCATCATTGACATCTTCAACACCCTCTTGAGTCAGGCCATTGTCCCCACATGTTTTAAAGTCAGCATCGTTATACCTGTACCAAAGAAGAAAACCCCATCCTGATTCAATGACCAGCCAAGTCTAGAGGGTTTATTGTCATTTTAACCATACAACACACAGGCAACAAATCATCTTCCTCATAAGAAAACATAAGAAAACACACAACTACAATAGTGTGAAGGACAAGGCTTAAGGAAGTGAAAGAAAGAACAGCAAAAAAAAAAAAAACACCAGAAAAGCACAAGACCACATTCACTGCAGCCAACAACAGTACTGAAAATGGATACAGTATTATACTAGACCAGTGGTCCCCAACCTGTTTCGCGCCACGGACGGGTTTAATGGCATTTAAGGTTTTGCGGATAAAAACAACAAAATAAAATGATACAACCAACACAAAACTGTGGTATTTTGTAAATATAATAATAAACGTGAATCCACTGTGTTGATGTCTCAAACATACTTAGATGCTACGGATTGAGATCATATTTTTAAAAAAAAGTTGTAATTATTGTACGGCCCGGTACCGGCCCGGTCTAAAGGCTCTATTGCCCGGTACCGACCCGGTCTAAAGGCTCTATTGCCCGGTACCGGCCCGGTCTAAATGCTCTATTGCCCGGTACCGACCCGGTCTAAAGGCTCTATTGCCCGGTACCGGCCCGTTCTAAAGGCTCTATTGCCCGGTACCGGCCCGGTCTAAATGCTCTATTGCCCGGTAACGGTCTGCGGCCCAGTGGTTGGGGACCACTGTACTAGACTACCACAATGATCTTCACCATTATGAAGTGCTTTGAAAGACTAGTCATGCAAAACAAAACATGCATTTTCACAGGAACATGAAGCTGCTCGGAGATGATCTTATTATCTCTCTATTGTTTTCTCTGGTCCATGTTCAGTATAGTGCACATAATGATACCAAACTACTCAGTAGCATGTTTTTCCTTTTAACTAGGTTGTATGGCTGATAAAAATATGGAAAACACCTGTGATACTAATTAAGGTGAAACACTTAGAAACGTGACCATAATGGAAGAAATACTAGGGGCACAAATCTGGCTATACTATTTTAGCATATCTTTGTAAAATAAACAATACATTTCTTTTCACAATTGTATTCGTTTACTCTATCACATGTTAACTGCTTTTTTTGAATTCCTTTTCAGGAGAAATAAAGTATTGTTTCAATGAGCTGTGAGGGTACTGTTCATATCTTTATTTGTCATGTACATATAGCAGAATTGACAATAATGTTGACTTATACTTGACTTGACTTTGGTTCTCCAGGTGCAATAAAGTTGCTCACATAGCAATGGAATTCAGGAACTGCCCATGGGGAATATGTTGAATTATTGTCTGTGGTAATTTATTGTATGCTTTCAATACAGCAGGAAGAGAAATGGTCGAAAATATTCCTTTATGTTTAGATTAATGCTCGTTCTCTTTTATAGAGTCATCAGTAGCTCCAGATGAGAGGCTGTTTGTATGTGATGCTCAGATGCCTCCATCCACACACCTCTCGGCTTCACAGTGCACCACATGCAGCTTTAACCTCCATCATAACACCCCCACCTCTGGTTCTAAGAGGCAGCCCAGTTTGAAAACCGAAACACCTCATAAACAACAGCTGGCTGGAGATGGTGAGACTTGCCCTCATTCTGAACTCAACACACTGATTTCATCATAGTAGGAAAAGATTTGTTCTAATACGGCGCAAACTAATGCAGGCAAACACACCTGAGGTAATGCAGTGCTGGACAATCAGATCATGGGCTCAGGTATCTTCTGCAGTGGTGCTTGAAAGTTTGCAAACCCTTAAAATCTTTTACATGAATGTGTTTAAAACATGATCAGATTTTCAAACAAGTCCCAAAAGCAGAAGCAAACCTAGATAAAGTGATAAAACAAAAAAATGCTCTATTTGGTAATTTATTTATTTGCATTTATTTATATAGATCCAATAACATTTCTGCGTGTGACAAAAGTAAGTGGTGAGACCCTTGTGCTTAAGGTCGGCACACTGACACGGCTATTTCAGAACATTCACTTTATTCTTCTTTAACCATTCTTTGGTGGAATTACTTGAGTTATTTGGATTGTTTCCTTACTGCATGACCACTGTCTCTTGAGATTCAGACAGATGTCTTGAAATTTTTCTTTAGAATTATCTGGTATAGAATTTGTTGTTTCAACAAATCAGGCCCAAACAAGAGCAATTCCACTCCATGTTTCACAGATTTATGGGCATCAACAACTTATCAGTATAAAATATCATCAAAAGATTCAGAAAATCTGGAGAGTGTTCTGTGTGCAAAGTTCAATGCTGAAAATATTGGATGCCCATGTTCTTAGGCAGCACTGGCCCCAGAGATCATACAGAACCCTTCACTCACTGTGTCAACGGCAAATGTGCACAATGTTCTGAGTAGAATTAACCTATGGAAGGCAGCTGCCCCCAACAAAATCCCTGGGCATGTACTCAGGATTTACTCCTCAGATATGGCTGATATGTCAGAATGCTGTTTGTTGACTACAGTTGGTGAATTCCTTTTCTTTAAATAAAGCAGGGACTTCCTGATTCTCATTCCATTGAATAAAAACACTAGACTCTAATTTCATCTTCAGATTATATGAACTATATGCAAATATCTTTTTTTAACAAATACATGACCAAATATAATACTTTTCATGTAATTTCTTGAACTAAGTTGTTTAACATCTACTTTTAGCATTTGTTTATAAATCAGATGACGCTTTAGGTCACATTTACACTATTTTAATGGGTTCACTTTCAAGCACAACTGTAAATTCATGTTGTATGTATAATCTTTAGACTAGTACTATATATATATATATACACATAATCTAACAATTTTTCACATACTGTGCCAAATTAAATTCAGGCTAATTATGCTCTCTTTGTTTTGAGATATGCAATGCAGAACATCGAAATTATTTCATTGGGCAGTTGTAACTTCTTGTACTACAATAAATTCTAAAAAGCTCTGTTGTGTAAAAATAGAGCCATATGTGAACATGATCCAGAACCTGCCATCTTTCTCTGGGCCAAAGCTAATTTAAAATGGACAGATAAAAAGTAGAAAACTGCTCTGTGGTCAGGAATAAAGAGAAGAGGAACGGTATGGCCTGCCAGCACTCTCTGATGGTATTAGTTACTATAGAATTGGCAGCTTGCACATCTAGCTTGCACCATCAGTGCTCATAGGTAAAAGTTTTGAAACCTTTAAATCTATCTCTCTACAGTATATATTTTTAATATATAAACATAATCTGATTTTCAAACAAGTCCTACAAGTAGATGAAGAAAACCTAGTTAAATAAATGACAAAAATGATTAATTTTGATCACATATTAAAAGCATTAAAAAGAAAAAAGATCAATAACATTTGCATGTGGCAAAAGTAAGTGAACCTATACTTTTAATTTGTGGTGAGACATCCTTCTGAAGCAATAACTACATTTTTGCAGAAACTTTAGCCCATTCTTCCATACAGAGCAGCTTGTTGGTATATTTCCTGTTTGTAGTTTTCTTCACATGAACCACTCGCTTTTTCCAGAATATTTCAATTGGATAAAAGTCCGAACTGACTTGGCCAGGATACTGAATATTGAATACTGATATACTATTTCAGGATATTCACTTTATTCTTCTTTAACCATTCTTTGGTAGAATTACTTGTGTGTTTGGAATTGTTGTCTTGCTGAATGGCCCAGTGTGGATTCAGTTCAGAGACAGATTTTTTCCTTCAGAATTCCTTGTTCCATTAATGATGGAAAGTAACTGAGGGCCAGATTCAGCAAAACAGTCCCAAACCAGAACACTCCCATCACCATGTTTCACAAATGGGATAAGGTTCTTATACTGGAATGCAATGTTTTTAATTTTCCATATGCAACACTCCTTATTTAAGCAAAAATATATATTTTTCTATTTTCGTCCACAAAATATGCTACCAGTATCCTTTTGGTTTGTCCATATGATCCATAATAAACTGTAATATGGCAGGTATGTTCTTTTAGGGGAGCAGTTTCTTTCTTCTTTCAGCCCTGTGATGTGCAAAAGTGCTCATAAACATTAACCAATGTGTAACAGGCCTTTATGTGCGTTACCCTGGGTTCCTTTGAAACCCCTCTGACTACTACATGGCTTACAGTTGGAATTATCTTTGATGGTCCACAACTTCTCAGTAGGGTAACAATGGTGCTGTTTTCTCAATTTGTACACAATCTGTCTGAATGTTGATTGGTGGGGTCCAAATTCAATAATGCTTTTTAACTCTTCCAGCTTTATGGGCATCAGCAATTGCTTTTCTGAGGTCCTTAGATACCTACAATTCTGGAGCAATGGTCTACTTCCACAAATGTGTTGTTTGTGTGATCAGGCTTTGCTGAATCACTGGTCATTAAATAAACTAGGGTCTCCAACTGACACCTGATTGTCATCCCATTGATCTAAACATCAGACTCTGATTCCACCTGGGTTCATTTACTTTTGCCACATGCCGAAATGATATTGGATCCTTATTTTCAATAAATACACTGCCTGCAGTCCAGACCTTATGTCAGTTGAAAACCATTGGTGCGTCATGAAAAGAAAAATATAAAAAAGAAGACTGTTGAGCAGATATGATCTTATATCCGAAAATAATGGGACAACATTCCTCTCCCAAAAGTGCAGCAACTGGTCTCCTCAGGTCCCAGTCATTTATGTTCTGTTGTCAAAATACTAGGAAATGGTTCACAGTGGTAAACATAGCCCTACAACTTTTTTGTAGACGTGTTGCTGCCATTAAACTCAAAATTACCTTATTATTTTTGTCTTAACATGATACCTTTACTCAGGTATTTAATTTGTATTTTGTGTTCTACTGTGAATAAAAAATGAGTTTAAGAGACCTGCAAATCATTGGACACTGTGCAAATGTTTTTGAAATTTGGGATTTTATTTATTTGTTTGTTTGTTTACTATTTTAGTTTATGTTCTTGGTCATATTAAGCACATTGAGTCAATTGAGTCATACAATTCAAAGTTTTAATCTGTCCCTAATCTTTTTGTAGCCTAACCTTTAAACACCTCCTGTGTCATCTTGTACAAGAAGCAGGGAAAATGAAATGAACATTAATATTGTAGCATGTTTTACACCCCCCACATGTCATCTTCACTGTCATTCCCACCTCTAAATGTAATACAGTATCTCACAAAAGTGAGTACACCCCTCACGTTTGTAAATATTTTATTATATCTTTTCATGGGACAACACTGAAGATGTGACACTGATACAATGTAAAGTGTCAGTGTACAGTCATTAATGTTTAAACCGCTGGCAACAAAAGTGAGTACACCCCTAAGTGAAAATAACCAAATTGTGCCCAAAGTGTAAATATTTTGTCTGGCACCATTATTTTCCAGCTCTGCCTTAACTCTCTTGGGCATGGAGTTTCACAGGTTTCCACTGGAATCTTCTTCCACTCCTTCATGATGACAACAGCCATGCAGACCAATTTGATGCAGTGTGCGGCGTATAGTCTGAGCACTGACAAACTGACCCCCCACCCTTTCAAGCTCTGCAGCAATGCTGCCAGCACTCAGCTGGTAGCTTCTTTGGTTGACCATGAAGAGGCCTGTTCTTAGTGAAACCTGTCCTGTTAAACCGCTGTATGATCTTGGTCACTGGGCTTAGTTTCAGGGTGTTGGTTCTTCTTATAGCCTAGGCCATCTTTATGTAGAGCAACAATTCTTATTTTTAGATCCTCAGAAAGTTCTTTGCTATCAAGTGCCATGTTAAACTTCCAGTGACCAGTATGAGAAAGTGTGAGGTCGATAACACCAAATTTAACACACCTGCTCCCCATTCACACCTGAGACCTTGTAACACTAACAAGTCACATGACACCAGGGAGGGAAAATGGCTAATTGGGCACAATCTAAGCATTTTCACTTAGGGCTGTACTCACTCTAATGTTTAGACATTAATGACAGTGTGTTGAATTCTTTTGAGGTGACAGCAAATGTACACTGTTTTACAAGTTGTACACTGGCTATTTTACAATGCATCAAAGATTCATATCTTTAGTCTTGTCCCATAAAAAGATATAAAATATTTTTTTAAATGTGAAGGGTGTACTCAATTTTGTATTTCCTGCACTACATTAGCATTAATAAAGCTAATTAACCCGTTTCCTTAGTACTGGTACTAAACTCAGTATTGCTGCTTGACAACATAGTCGGTATCAACAATATATTTCCTAGTATTATTTTAAGCCCAAGTCATATTTGAATAAAAGACCATTTTCGCTGATTGAACTGGTGTGTAATTTTATATTAACTGGTCTTTTTTTCCCTGTAGATGCGTGTGCATCCCTTGTGCTGGCCTGCCTATTCTGTCGGGTGGAGGAGTGTGTATCTTTTGCAGCAGGTGGGCTACAGCAGTGTGTGAGCTGTCTGTGCTCAGAACTTTGCTCTAAACTCTGCTGCTGTGACCCGGCTTGTCTGGAACCCATTCTGGACGAGTTACCTGCCTGTGACCCGGCCGGCTGCCTGGACTCACACTGCTGCCTCCATGGAGAGTGCTCAGTGTGTGAATTCTGTCTTCATGCTACAGAGTGTCTAGAGTTAGGGATGGAGGTTTCCCAAATGCTCTTTCACTAAAATTCCTGTGCCACTTAACTGCATGTACACTCGAAAAACATCCAGTGAACTGGTTCTACCAAGAACTCTTAAGACCTTTCACAGAACCCTTAATGCGTTTCTTTGTAGAATCAGTTCTTACAATTTTTAGCACGAATCCCTAAATGACTTAATATAGAAAACCTCAGTGACAAGATGCTTTCAAGTGGCAACATGCATCACACTTGCATATATTTAAAAAGATTCTGACCTTGATGTTTAGTAAATGAATGTTTTTGAAACAGCATATTCAAAACCCAATATATTCCAAGTAGTATTTACCATCATGTTGATAAGGCCTTATTTGGAAAACATGGGTCAGATACTGTATAGCCTCCTAGAACATATCAGGTATATGTCTTGGGCATATAAAGTGGGTAAAATAAAGTTGTCCACAGATTTACAACTAAACATATGACTGATCAGCCATAACATTAACAACACTGGCAGATAAAGTGAATACATTTCAGTACAATGGCACCTGGTTCATACCAGGTATCTACCAATAGAGATCCAAGGAAACCTGCTGCACTGAGCTGCGAAATAGAGATTTCACAGCTTCGTATACACAGAGAATAAATGACATAACTGTTTCTGAAATGAGATCATAAACCGGAGCACTACAGCACATGTTTTTCATTGGTTGAGTCCATTCTTTGTCCCTAAAGACTTCAGCCCAAACTAAAGTTTGCTCCACTGTAAGTGCATGGATAAGTATCTTGTATTTATTTCTAGGCCCATCAGTGCAGTGTAGAAACAGTTCAGAGACAATCGTCAGCTACTCCATTAGCTGCTCTCACTGAGGCTGACACTTCATCATAATTAATTATTCATTTATACATTATTCATATTTACATCTCTTCAGGTCACAAAAGCAGAAAGCTTAGACACTACGAGACACTTTCCTGACATTTCTAAGCTTAAATAAAAAATGGTTGAGATGTAGTAGTATTGAACGCATTGTAATATTTGATCCCCCCTAAACAAGCTCTAACACAAAAAAACACCACCACATAAATATTGTATATTATCATGTTTATTGGGGTAAGCACCAAAAATCCAATAAATATAAAATGTATTTCAGATAAATTAAAATGCACAAATGTGTACTTTAAGAAGTGAATATATATATATATTTTTTAAAAATCCCTTTTACTTGCCAAACAGAAGAGTAGACTGCAGCAAAGCATTTTTAATGTATTTTAAAGTTATTTACATAAATATATTCTACATTTAAGACAGTTATATCTTTTTATGTTGCATTGGTCTGCTGCATTATTAACACAAAGATTGCATAAACCGCATCAGTTAAATAAAAAAGCAATACATGGCTACAGAAACAATTTAGCTATGAGAAACCAGAGTGAGATACTACTGGTAAAAATACGAATGTATATAAAATTACATTCCTGTGATGCCTTAGACCAGGGGTGTCAAACTCTGGTCCTGGAGGCTCCGTTTCCTGAAAAGATCACCTGTTAATTGCCAGGCTGAGTGAGTTGGTTTGAGGAGGAAAGCTGCCCAACTGTGCTGGATACCTGCCCCAGGACCAGAATCTGACATCCCTGTCTCACACCTTTTGAAAGAATAAAAAAAAGAAGAAGAAAATATCAGAGTTGAGGTCTATGCAGATCATGACAATCCATAGTATTACTAAAATAAAGTATTACTAAAATGTCCTAGTTATAAATATTTATATTTTGTTTAAAGTTAGATGTTAAAATGTTTGTCCACACATTTGTACATTTTCTATAAGCCTTCTTTCCCTTATAAATACGGCCGATAATATTCCTGATTAAAAGGTAAAGGCACACACAAATTGACTACTGAATCATCAGAGAGCTTGGCTTTTAAAGACATTTCAACACTTCTTGCTAAAATTGTCAATACTCCAATTACAGCAATCTCTACTGATACAATTGCTTTAACGTAGTGCTAGAGCAGAGTCTTCAAATCCTGGTCCTCAGGACGACTGACCTGCACATTTGATCATTTAGAGGGAGTTCTTAATGACCTGCTGTTGAATCAGGTATATAGGGAAATACCTGAAATGTGCAGAGAAGTAGGCCTTCAGGTGCACTTTCTAGAGCAGTTGCTACTCAAAAGTATTTCATGACATTATCCATTAGATTACTAATATGAACACTTGCAAAATTAGATCAAAAATTCTGCAGAAGAGCAAATTTTACTGTAATAGAAAAAAAAAATCATCTTCTAAACCTCTTGCAAGTTATTAATTAAGCATATAAGGATGTAAGGACTAATTTATGCAATGCTAACAAAGATCTAAACATTTTAAACCTCTGTAGTATTATTAGTACTGTATCCTAACTCTTTCCACTGAAATTATTGTTAATGTAACTTTGAATTGAACAGTTATTGGTAACTATTCAGTTTCAAAACTCCCTTTGGTGTTAAAAAACATGGTTAGATAGATGATAGTGATTTTCCCTCTTCCTCCCTGACCATCTCCTTACACATAGAAAATATAAAAATAAAAACACATTCACATTCTGAATAAAAGCACATGAATATTTACACAATTCACTTTTCTCATGCTTGTCTTTAAGCAAGTTGCATAAAGGTGAATTAATGTGTTAATTGTAGCTGAGACATTTAAACTGATTTTCTTTTTTAAAGTTCAGTAAACAATTCGTACTAGTGGTTATGATAACTCATTACTTAAAAGAAAATAATTCATTCTGCAGTGTGAACCCAAATCATCATAAAGAAAGAGAAAGCTCATTTAGTAATAGGAAGATCAGAAAGGAAAGAACATTTTGCATAAAGGGTGAATAAATCTGCACTCACTGCTAGTAACTGAGGTTATTCGAAACACTGAGTACCCAAATACGTTACGCCAAGGCTATCAGACTCGATTACTAATCATATTCAACTCCATGTCTGATCTAACTATTTTACTAACACACCACACACTAAATACTTCCATCTTCACCTAAGCAGACATATGCTGAAACTCATTTCTTTTTAATATGTAATGAATAGCAAACACAAAATTAACTACCGTACATTTGAACTTGCATATAACTGGTGCATCGGGCTCCTTGAGGGCCACAGTACTGCCAAGATTGCATTTTACATCATTTAACACCACTCACTCATCTCATCCACGCTGACCGATTCAAGTTCAAGTTCTGGATGCATGCTTTTGCTACTTTGGGCAAACTTTACTTAATGCTGGCAAAAATTCTATTCTACCCATTGAAAAATATTAGAAATCTAGAAAGAATTAAGTGGTAGAAACAGGAATACTGCTACATAAATGCTACATACAGGCCTGTTAGCTGTGCTGTGTTTTAAATGGGCAACCTCACCAAATATTTAAAGCAAACCAGCTAAACTCTCTAAAATGTGATTGTGGCTTTGGCAGTACTAGGCAGTGAGAGTAGTAGATATAGAACTGTGTTGAACTATATACTCCCTGTTGAATCAACTCCTTTTATTTCCATTTCTTTATTCATATTATTTAAAAATACAAGCTGCCACACCATCCAAATTTCATAACTACTGGTAGAAATGGTTCAAAATTACTCATAAAAAATTATTTCCGTTTAGTCAAAAAAATATAAAAACGTTTTCCCTTTGTCCTGTAATATTAGCTTTTTGGTTTTGTTCCGACAGCGACTATATAACGTAATGGCATTTCTTTCATATAACGTCAGTTGACTCTGAAGGAGTATTACTTTGTTTTTAAGCATTTATATTGCGATACTGATCTTTTAAGTACTTAATAACATCATCCATTAGAGTAATATAATCTTAAAAGGAAAAGAATATTGTCTGTGGAACAAAGGTGTGAAGGAAGGGTGGGTTCTGAAAACAGCATTCATATTTCTCATAGAAAAAATGGCTTAGACACAGAGCTCCTTATTTGGGCATGTCACAGACTTGAACCTGACATGTTAGAAAACACTGTGACCTTCCAAGACCTGAGTGTAACACTCTTAGAAAGTCCTGTCACAAATCCTCCTCCATGCTGAGGCTGCTTCGGCGGCTGCTGGTTTTAGATGCTCCTGGAGAGTTTGAGTTGAGCAGGGAGTCAGGGGCCACCCCCGGAGACAGACTGCACTCTTCCATTAGCATGTCCCCCAGACTCACATCTGGGTAAAGGTTTGAACCTGTGGGCTCATCGAGCTCAGAGAAACTGAGAGTGCCCAGGTCCAGTGGAGTGGCCAGGGCCAAGCCAGGGGACCCAGAGGGAGGCGGGGACAGAAAAGTGGAACTCTGACCCATAGCTCCGTCCAGACCCAACTGTGTGTGAAGCTCCCCTGCACTGGCCTGTGGCTGCTGCTGAAGCAAATGAGAGTCCGAATTAAAGCCAGACGAGGAGGACAAGCCATGTAGACGAGCCTGCATCTCTAACTCCTGTTAACACACAAAAATACACACAAAAGTTTTATACTGTAGGCCAAAACAATGCCAGCCTTTGAATTCTGGTTTCTTTTTGGCCTTGCTACTCTATCCTAAGCCCAAATGGATAATTCTTTACAGCATTTGTATTCCATACTACAGGATCCCTGCTGATGATACCGAGTCAGGTTGTGTGTAGTGGCGTGCCTCTAAATATTGATTGATCAGAATAAGAAAGCTTTGGGCTTTTAACTGTAGCTGTTTGATCCTTATAAAGATTGAACGAGAAGCAGGAAGAAAGGCAGAGAGAGAGGAAGAAAACCTTGTACCTTGCAAAGAGACAGCACCTCTAGTCCTAGTGTCTCTTTCTCTCACTGGCATTATTCAGCGATTCTCACTGTGGTTTACAACATCTTGTATGTAGCCTTATATTTTGTATTAGACAACAACTTAAAACTGTACTGGGCTCCCCAACTGTCCAAGGACTGGGCCTGTTACCGGGAGATTGCAAGTTTAATCCTTGAGTAGAGCTGCAGCGATCTCTGGCCAAGAATCTAAGGCAGCATAAGTACTAGATGACACACGCATGTTAATTTCAATATACTGAACAGCACTGTTTTTCTAATGATGCTTTAATTTTCAATTGCAATAAAATACTTTGAAATATATAAATATTCAATGCAATTTTTCGAAACCAATTTTATTCATGATTTTATGTTCATGCAGGCGTATCCTGGGAAGTTTGTATATTTCACAATTTTAATCAAGAATAACTGGTTTTAATTCAAATGCTTTTCCAGTGAAGTTTTCTGTCATTTGCAATTTCTTTAAATAAATATTGGACAAATCTGAATTGTAAAGTTAAAGAAACAATCCAATATTAAGAAATTGGTACTTAAGACAATACCTGAATGCGCAGGAGCAGTGTTTGGTTGGCATGCTCTAGTTTCTTCTGTTTCATCTCAACATCTTTGGCTCTCTGCTGCTCTTTCTGAAGTTTCCTAATGTAGTCCACGGATGCCTTCAGAATGGTTCCCTTATTCAAGCGCATCTCCCTGCAACCACAAACACAGAGTAAACCAGTAAACACCATCCCAGAGTACTGCATGTGAAATTTGTGATACAAAATTAGCAAATTGTAAAAAATAAAAACTCACGGGTCATTAGATTTTGGAATGAGTGCACCCAGTTCCTTTATTCTGTCATTTATATTAAATCTTCTCCGTCTTTCAACTGAACAAAACAAATTACAGTTATTAGAAATTAAAAATAAGGATGCACAATGAAGAATTTTATCTTTTGGCAGATATTTGCTTGAAAAAAATTATACTGGCCTCGGACAGCTGTTTAGATTTGACTGCTATTTCAAATTGTTTTTTAAATAAAACAGGGTCTCCGACTCACACCTAAATGTTATGCCACAGATTGAAAACATCAGACTCTGATAAAGACCTAATATGATCATTTTTGTTATATTTGTTTAACTAGGTTTACCTCATTTCCTTTTAGGACTTGTTTGAAAATCAGCCAATGTTTTAGGTCACATTCATATAAAATATAGAATCAAATTCATTTTTAATATTTTTTAAATATATTTATAAATATATATTTTAAAATATTTGTTTAATTATATTAAATGTTTTTTTAAAAAAATAAATAAAATATATTTCCACAAGGTTTAGGAGTGTGTTTATTGACCATTCCTTTAGAGGCACATTTGTGAGGTCAGACACGGATGTTGGACAAGAAGACCTGGCTCACAGTCTCTGCACTAATTCGTTCGGGTTGAGGTCAGGACTCTGTGCAAGCCACTCAAGTTCTTCCACACCAAACTCACTCATCCATGTCTTTACTGACCTTGCTTTGTGCACTGGTGCGCAGTCATGTTGGAACAGGAAGTGGCCATCAGCAAACTATTTCTACTAAGTTGGGAGCAAGAAATTGTCCAAAATCTTATTTTCTGAAGCATTCAGAGTTCCTCTCACTGGAACTAAGGGGCAAAGCCCAGCTCCTAAAAAACAACCCCACACCATAATCCCCTCTCCACTGAAATGTAGACCTGTCACAATGCAGGCAGATCCTGCAACTGTCAAACCCAGACTCGTCTATCAGATTGCCAGACTGAGAAGTGTTATTCTTCATTACAGAGTGTCCAGTGGAGGCGCTTTACACCACTGCATCTGACACTTTGCATTGCACTTGGTGATGTGAGGCTTGGATGCAGCTGCTCGACCATAGAAACCCATTCCATGAAGTTCTCGAGCTAATCTGAAGGCCACATGAAGTTTGAAGGTCTGTAGTGAACACTTCATGGCTGAGTTGCTGTTGTTTTCAATCACTTTCACTTTCTTATAATACCACTGACAATTGACTGTAATATTTAGTAGCAAGGAAATTTCACAACTGGACTTGTTGCACAGGTGGCATCCTATCACAGTACCACGCTGGAATTCACTGAGAGTGACCCAATCTTTCACAAATGTTTGTAGAAACAGTCTGCATACCTAAGTGCTTTAAGTTATACACCTGTGGCCATGGAAGAGTTTGGAACACCTGAATTTAATTATTTTGATGGGTGAGTGAATACAGTGTATATATAGTGTATGAAAAACAGCAGGTATCAGCATTAACTTACAAATCCCACATTAGTGCATCTCTAAAATCTAACAAAGTCACATTGTTTAGGGAAGCACAATGTATCACATTACAATTTCTATTAAGCTATTAGCCTTTAAAAGCTGTAATAAGCAAATGAGTCTGGTGGTGTATGCTTAGAGCATACTGACCATTTGGTGTTCCCAATTAGTGTTCATATTTTGGATTAATAGAGTCATGTAAGATTCATGTAATACAACAGGAATAAATTATTGCAATGCTGTCTCTCATACACAATATGTAGCACTAACCAGTATGTAGTAGTAACCACCAATACCAGTATTTTCTCTCTCTTATGGAAAGCTAAACATTTAATAATCATAATAATATTCTGAGGGTGAAATTAACTCACTGAGATTATGGTTGTCTTTCTTCTGTCTCTCCTTCATCAGGGCCTTAGTCTCTGCATCTATAGAAAAAAATTACATTATGTATACTTATAGAACATAAATTAAGATTTATTTATGCATGGAGTGAGCAATATAACATTATAAATTTATTATTGACATGGATGAAAACTTGCTTTTTGGGTACAACAGGGAAATCATTAGTACACTGACCTAAAACACATCTTTATAAACTATAAATATCAGATTTACAAGTTAATACCAGTGAATTCTGCTTTGATTTTGGGCAGATCTGCAGGGCAAGAGTTGCTGACTGTGATGGTGGGTGCTGCCATGCCGGAACTGGGGTAGACATCCAGTAGGTTGCCTGGTAGCTGATACAATAAAAAAAAAACATTTAAATGTATGCCAGTATAATAATAACACACACATATCTTTAAGATACAAATTTACAAAATACTGAAAATCACTAACTAGACACTAACTCTTCATTTTTGTTAGCTGTAAAATCAATGCAAGTGGTCTGAATCCAAAAGTCAGAGAAATAAGAGTCAATTTACATTAGATGATCTTATCAAGTACAATGTCTTTTATTTAATTTTCTCACTATAATAATACATACATTTTATACCGAAAATTAAAATAACTTACTGTGTTTGGAAGCTGTAAGCCAGAGTCTATAAATGACATAATATCATCATTAAGGCTGGATTCAAGGCTAATGATGTCATCAATTACATCATCAATCTGAGGAAAATTAAACAAGACACAAGAAAAATATATACATAATTAAGTCCCAACAGAAATCAGAAGAAATATATTTCTGCTGCTGTAGGTACAGTGTTAGAGTAGCACTAAGACCTGATAGTAACCTATTATTAACAAAGAACAATTAAAGAAAAATGAACTTTTTAAAAGATGAATTCTCAAAATCATGCTTTTCCAAACAAAATTATGCAATTTTCAGTCAACTTTGCTGAAGGTTCTCTGATTATTCTATGAAGCAATCAGCCTCAGTCAGCCTCCCATGCAGAAGTTTTACTTGGTTTAGCACATGAATGTTCATAAATTGACAAGCTGAATAAGGTCTATCGGGGGACAGAAAAGGTACAGGCCATCTAAAAAAAAATAAAAAATAGAATATCATGGAAGATTCAATATTTCTTGACCTTACTTTCAGAAAGTAAAATCCATATATTATATAATTTCATTACACAAAGAGTAAAATATGTCAAGCGTTTATTTCTTGTAATTTTGATGATTATGGCTTTCAGATAATAAAACCCAAAATTCACTGTCTCAGAAAATTTGAACATCACATAAGACCAATAAAAAAAGGATATTTGAAACAGAAATGTCAGGCTTCTGAAAAGTATGTTCATTCCTATTCACTCAATACTTGGTTGTTCCTCCTTTTGGATGAATTACTGCATCAATGTGACATGTCATGGAGGAGATCAGTCTGTGGCTCTGCTGAGGTGTAATGGAAGCCCAGGTTGCTTTGATCTCAGTTGCTTTGATCTCAGCCCAGGTTGTCTGCATTGTTGTGTCTGGTGTCTCTCATCTTCCTCTTGACAATACTTCAGGTTCAGGTCAGGAGAGTTTACTACCAGTCAAGCACAGTAACACCCTGGTGGTTGAACCAGCTTTTGGTTTCTTTGGCAGTGTGGGCAGGTGCCAAGTCCTGCTGGAAAATTAAATCAGCATCTCCATAAAGCTTGTCAGCAGGAGGAAGCATGAAGTTCTCTAAGATTTCCTGGTAGATGCTGTGTTGACTGTGGACTTCAGAAAACACAGTGACCAACACCAGCAGATGACATGGCCCCAAATCATCACTGACTGTAGAAACTTCACATCGGACTTCAAGCAACATGGATTCTGTGCCTCTACACTCTTCCTCCAGACACTGGGACCTTCATTTCCAAATTATATGCAAAATTTACATTGGACCACTGAGCAACAGTCCAGTGCTTTTTCTCCTTAGCCCAGGTAAGATGCTTCAGATCTCTTGGCTTGACACAAGGAATGCAACATTTGTAGCCCATGTCTAGGATTCGTCTGTGCGTAGTGGGTTGTGATGCGCTGACTCCAGCCTTAGTCCACTCCTTGTGAAGCTCCCCCAAATTCTTGAATGGATTTTGCTTGGCAATCCTCTCAAGGCTGCTGTTGCCCATGTTGCTGAGACAACTAGCAATGACCTTTTGTGGCTTACCCCCCTTGTGGAGGGTGTCAATGACTTCCCCATGATTATGTAGCCCCCTGACCCAGACTGTGACCACTTAATTGCCCAGGAAACCTTTGCAGGTGTTTTGAGTTAATTAGCTGATTAGGATGTGACACCATGACTAACCAAGATTTAACTTTTTCACAAAATTCTAATTTCCTGAGCCAGTGAATTTTGAAGAAATTAAGGCTGCGTAATAATCTATATAATAAATGGATTTCACTTTTCACAATGTTCTATTTTTTATTTTTTTTTAGATATACCTGTAGTACTCCATACTGGTAATGAAACAACTGTTGATGTATTTTGCAATAGAATTTTCACAGTAAACATAGCTCATTTGATTTGAATTGTGAACCACGCTAAAAATCTTTTGCTATACTACAGCTTCACTTTGCAAAGTGAGAAGTTGTAGTAAAACAACACTGATTCAGAATGCAGGGTATTTAACCTGCAGTGGCAAAAAAAAAAGGCTGTTTGTCTCTTCTGTCAAGAGACGGTGACGGTACTTAAAAAATACAATCTGCGCCGGCATTATGAATGCTGTCACAAAGTATGATAGCTTGCAAGGCCAAATGCGAACAGACAAAATCTCAAAGCTAAAAAGTGGACTGTTAGCTCAGTAGACTACATTTGTATGCCAAACTCAACTGAACCAATCATCAGTTCGGGCCATCTTTTGTGTTGCTCAACTAATAGAAAGTAAACCTTTCACTGAGGGAGAGTTTGTTAAGAAATGTGTGAATGTTGTTGTGCAAGTGGAAGAAATAGGGGGTAATGTATATGCCCAGGTGCAGCAGAAGACAAAAGAATTTGACTTTTTTTTCATTAGCACTGGATGAGAGCATGGACGTGCAGGACGTGCAGGACTCCAAAGTCTGAAATTCACTATAACTGGGGAGAATATTTGACAAAGTATGTCAAACCATGGAAGAGTTGGATCTGGACGGGGGAAAGCTTGCTAGCATCACGACTGACGGGGCTCCTTGTAAGGTGGGCACATCTCGGGACCCAATAGGACGCATGAACCGGGAGATGGAAGAACGGGGTCTCACCGCCCTGCTACAAGTCCACTGCCTAATTCCCCAGCAAGCACTGTGCTGCAAAGAGTAGAAGTGGGATTCTGTCATAAAGGTTGTGGTATCATGCATAAACTTCATCAGAGCAAATGGACTTAAACACAGGCAGTTCCAACAATTCCTTTCTGAACTGGAGTCTGCGTACGGAGATGTGTTGTACTACACAGAGGTCCGATGGTTGAGCCGCGGCAGAGTTTTGAGACGTTTTTACGAGCTGCTACCCGAAATTAACGCATTTCTTCATTCAAAAGGCAAAAATGGTCCTAGAGCTGATCGACCCAGAATGGAAATGGCACCTCGCATGTTCAACAGACGTGACAGAATTGCTGAAGGGCCTTAACTTGCAGCTACAAGGCCAGGGGAAACTCATTTGCGATTTGTATTCCCACATAAAAGCAAAGTAGCGCTGCTTTTGGAACAAGTGAAAAAGCACAACTTCACCCATCAGCTGAAGAGTGTGTGGAAGCACTGTTAATACTGAAGGCGGAGTTTGTGTGCGATTCCGTCAACTGAATGTTCATACAAAAGAAATCCGTCTTTTCCAGAACCCGTTTGTTGCCGACATTGATAAAGCCCCGCCTTTTTATCAGTGTGAGCTGGCAGAGTTACAGAACTGTGATGTTCTGAAAGACGCATTCAAGCCCAACAGTCTCGTTGACTTCTATGCCGCCCTCCCAAATGACACGTACCCTAACATAAAAAAAACAGGCAATGAAGATGTCCACACTATTTGGCAGCACGTATGTCTGCGAGCAAACTTTTTCACGCATGAAACTCCTGAAAACTCAGATGAGATCAAGATTGACAGATGAACATCTGCATCAGAGTTTGAGACTGGCTATGACTAGAATGGAACCAGACATTCAACTTCTCACCGGCCAGATGCAGGGCCACAGTTCACACCGATAAACATACAGTACATAGCTAAGCTCACTTTTCTGACTTGAATGAGTCATTCTGAGTATAAACAAACAATCATAAAAAAATCTACTGGGATAAAATCCATCTCCACAACTAGACTGGTATTGAAATGCATTGTGCTGTGTAGGTGCTGTAGCACTTAGTTGGGTTTCTCAGCTGCTTGCGTTGTGGTTTTCAGAGGGAAGTTGGTGAGAGAGAGCAAACAGTGGTTCTACTAGGCAACTCTACTGGAACCTACAAAACTGGATTATAAGGAAAGAACACAAGAACTTTGAGAAACTGCTCATATCAGTCATTTAAGAGATTCTGCTCTGACAACTGAAGCTTAACTTTTACCTAAGATTGAGCACAGCACAACCGAAACTTTTTTTCTGTGAAGAACCCAGAGAGGGTTATTTGGTTATTATTGATTTCATAAATACTGTTATTATATATTTCCTCACTTTTTTTTCTGTGAAGAACGCAGAGAGGGTTATTTGGTTATTATTGATTTCATAAATACTGTTATTATATATTTCCTCACTTTTTTTTCTGTGAAGAACGCAGAAATGGTTATTTGATTATTTATTGATTTCATAAACAATGTTATTGTGTATTTCCAGAGTTAATTATTTCTGTGAAAAACCCAGAGAGGGTAATTTGATCTCAGAAAGGGTTATTAATATTTGGTGTGTGGCTTTATGGAAAACACACTTTCTGTTACAAACTGACCCTGGCCCCCCATCAGAGAAGGGAAAAGTTATGTGGCCCTCAATGGAAAAAGTTTGAGGACCCCGGGTTTAGGCCCAAAATATCTCTTATAATGTTTGAGCCTGGGACATCTCATAGATCAGCAGGAGTGGGTCAGCTTGTGGTGCCCAGAGCAGTAAGTAAACAGGGTGAAATAGTATTTAGTTGTTTTTAATGCTTGATTTTATGCTGGCTATACTTGTAAAGCACATAGAATGACCAAGTGTATGATAATGTGCTTTATAAATAAACCTGCCTTGCCTTGCTCAGACCCCTCTAACCCTAACTTTGACCCCTCCGACCAGAACTCCGACCTCTCCGACCAGAACTGGGACGCCTCTAACCCTAACTCTGACCACTCCGACCAGAACTGGGACGCCTCTAACCCTAACTATGACCCCTCAGACCAGAACTGGGACGCCTCTAACCCTAACTCTGACCCCTCCGACCAGAACTCCGACCCCTCCGACCAGAACTCCGACCCCTCCGACCAGAACTGGGACCCCTCAGACCAGAACTGGGACGCCTCTAACCCTAACTCTGACCCCTCCGACCAGAACTCCGACCCCTCCGACCAGAACTCCGACCCCTCCGACCAGAACTCCGACCCCTCTGACCAGAACTGGGACCCCTCAGACCAGAACTGGGACGCCTCTAACCCTAACTCTGACCCCTCCGACCAGAAATGGGACCCTTTAGACCAGAACTGGGACCCCTCCGACCAGAACTGGGACGCCTCTAACCCTAACTCTGACCCCTCAGACCAGAACTGGGACCCCTCCGACCAGAACTGGGACGCCTCCGACCAGAACTGGGACCCCTCTAACCCTAACTTTGACCCCTCCGACCAGAACTGGGACGCCTCAGACCAGAACTGGGACCCCTCCGACCAGAACTGGGACGCCTCTAACCCTAACTCCGACCCCTCAGACCAGAACTGGGACGCCTCTAACCCTAACTCCGACCCCTCAGACCAGAACTGGGACGTCTCTAACCCTAACTCCGACCCCTCAGACCAGAACTGGGATTAACAAACATGAACAACAACGTTAACTGGGCAGGGTCTGAGGCCTAAACATTGTGCACTGAAGAAATAGTCTAAAGCAGTGGTGCCGAACTCCAGTTTGCCGATTTCCCTGATCAGACACACACCTGGTTCAAATCACCTGTTAATTGGCAGACTGACTGAGTGAGGGTGTTTGAGAAAGGAAATCACCAAACTGTGCTGAATACTGGGGCTCCAGGACCTGAGTTTGACACCCCTGGCCTAAAGCCTTCACACCTGCCATTAACACACCCATCATTTCAGTCTGCAGAGGCCAAATACACTCCTGTTTTTAACCAGCAGGAGGCAGTGATGCTCTCCACATGCTCAGTCTGACAGATGTTAAAATAAGAAGAAAATACATCAACATGTCACTGACACTCGCATGAGCTTTAGTAGATGGTCCTTCAGTCTGGTCCAGGAACCTTCACCTACACAGTGGCAGGTATAAAGGGGCCTGAGATGCGATCAAGCTGAAGAACACCCTGTGAACAGTCCTGTTACATTATCTCAGTCCTTCTCAAATAGATGGTGCGATGCCAGGGAGGTGCGTATGACCCTGAGGAACGTGCTTTTTTTTCCTGTAGTAGAATAAAGTGTAATTGCACATCCACTACAGTAGGTGGCAGGGTTTTTTTGCACCGATGAGAGATGTAGATAGAAATTAACAAACGGACAAAAAACAGCTAAGACAAGGAAATATGATAAAGCAGTACTACTACATGCACTTTAAATCTTTTCTGTTACACACTAAAAAACTATATTAATAAAGTTATTATTTGGTTTAAGTTGATCTATATTCCTCTTTTTTTCCTTTAATGTAAATATGGATACAATTTTATGCGAAGATGAACTTAATATATTTTAGACAACTGATACTAATTTATAGTCGCAGGGAAGAGTGGGGGGCACGAAATGTTTTCTTCTTTCTAAGGGGGCATAACAGAAAATAACTGAGAAGCACTGCATTGAATATACAGAGCTCACAGTCCATCTGCACCATGACCTTGCACCACAATACCTCACACAACCGTAGCCTTAACACAGATAAGACTCTAGAAGCCAAACCTTGGCCAGACGGGCTCTCTTAATGAGGTCGTTGAGTTTTCGGAGTGCAGCATTGCGGGGAAGACTCTGGATGTCGCAAAACAGATCCTGTTCCTCTGCCTCAAACAGCTTCCTGTTGTCCGGCACGAGCAGCGGCTGAGCCCAGAACGAGCCGATGTACACTCTGATCACCTCGGGAGTGTTCACAATCTTCCCCAGAGACCACATGAGGGCACCATACACTCTCATCAGCTGCTGCGTGCCGATCTGATCCGACTTATTCAGCACCACGCGCATCTTATCCTCATGATTCTTCAAAGCTCGGATCACCTCAGAAAACTCATCTGAAATGTCCAGTTTGTGGGCATCAAAGAGCAGGATGATCCGGTCCACTCGCTCCGCAAACCACTCCAGCACGGATGCAAAGTCATAACCTGCAGAAAACACAGAGCACAAACAAGATCAGTCAAACTGTATTTTCTGGATTTTAGGGTCGAGCCCCAAATCCATCCAGGGCCATGTGGCATCAAAAACTGAGTGACAAGCTGTTGAGTGTTGTGATTAAGGACATCAAAGAGACAAATCTGGCAGAATTTGGGAATAACTGTCTAGAGAAGAAAACACAGTTCACAAGCAAGAAGACCATTCAAAGGGTCATAGCGTTTATGTGCACACACGCGTCAGCAAGAAACACCTTCACTGAGCTTTGAACAGACTTGTAAAATGCCAACACATTAAAATTTTCACTTTACCCTTCAGTAGTTGACAGATGCTCTTATTCACATCAACAAACACAGGTGCTTTGTAGTTTACAGAGAAAACCGTTCACTATTCACGAATAACAGAAGATCCACAACATCTGATACTCATTTGTAAAGTCTTAGAAATGAAAGTATCATTGTCAGCTTGAAATATCACTCCCATCTAAACATCTGCCCCATACTCACATTATTATATCCAGTACATATCTGTCCCATACTCACATTATTATATCCAGTACATATCTGTCCCAT
>JBBIGC010000131.1:6165994-6177468 GCA_037576955.1 Lepidarchus adonis | reverse complement strand
AACTGAAGCTTAACTTTTACCTAAGATTGTGCACGGCACAACAGAAACTTTCTTTCTGTGAAGAACCCAGAGAGGGTCATTTGGTTATTATTGATTTCATAAATACCGTTATTATATATTTCTTGACTTTTTTACTGTGAAGAACCCAGAAAGGGTTATTTGATTATTTATTGATTTCATAAATAGTGTTATGTATTTCCTGAGTTATTTTTTTCTGTGAAGAACCCAGAGAGGGTAATTTGGCTATTATTGAATTCATAAATAGTGTTATGTATTTCCTGAGTTATTTTTTTCTGTGAAGAACCCAGAGAGGGTAATTTGATTTCAGAAAGGATTATTAATATTTGGTTATGTGCGGCTTTCTGAAAAACAATACATGATAACATTTCGGCACCCCTGCGATCGTCAAACTTTTTTTGTTACAAACTAGCCCTGGCCCCCCATAAGACAAGGGAAAACGTAGATGGCCCTCACTGGAAAAAGTTTGGGGACCCCTGATTTACAGGTTTTGTGTGCAGCATTACCTCCTCTTTGTTGGAGCCGAGGTTGAGCAGAGCCATTGGACTGTTGGGGGCACTGTTGGCACATGGCGTTGCTTCAGGGGCTGAGCTAGACTGGGGAACCGGGGAGACGGAAAGCGTCTGAGAGGCTACTTTAGTGCCCAGAGTGGTGGAGAGGTACTGCTTCACCTGCTGCCGCTGAGCCTGCTGAATATGGTACCTAGTTGGGTTCTCCAAATGAGTCTGAACCTAGAGTAAGGGAAGGAACCCAGAAAGATTGTACTGTGAGAAACATTAAAGCAACATTTTGCCACACAATCAAGAATATGAACCCATGTTAAAAAACATCTTTCCATTCATTTATCTTACCTCTTAAACTGCAGGGTTATTAATCTATTAATAGAAGTAATAATAATTCTCTCACCTCAATATATTTAGTTTAAGATTACTTGGGAAAAAAAAACTTTGATGATATTGTCTCACATTTCACTCAAAAATACACAGAAAACACAAATATGACATGAGAAATTCTTCAGCGGTAGAAAATAGACAATATAAAATTACAATAATGAAGTCATTAGGTAAATTTTGAGAACCATAACCCTGAGACTCAGACCAGATCAATAAAATTATTAACCTAGTTAAGTGAACGAGTGTAAATTAAATTAAGTTTTAAATTTCTGTAGCTAAACCTGTCCACCTGTAAGTGTAAACTGACCTTCAGCACCTCCACAGGGACCTGTGCAGGCGGGGGCCGAGCAGCTGTTGGAGGGACTGTGACCGAGATGGCAGGGGTGGAATCGGTGGGGCGGAGCTGAGCTGCCTGCTGCTGTGCTTCACGTCGCTCCTGCTCCTGAGCCTGCTCCCGCATCAGCTGCTGCCGCAGCAACACACGCGACGACATGGCTTGGCACACCTTTACAGTCAGCAACCAAATCTGTAAATACTTTCTGGAGACAAAGAGATAGGAAAGGAAATATGATATCTTAATAAAGCATGTTACAATTCATTTCTATTAATATGTTACAGGTATCATGATCATACTTCTCAAAAACTGTGTAACGTTATGAACCAAACAAAATGAACCATAATGCAAAATTAGACCAGTTACAAAACAACAGTAACATGGATATATCAAATGCATATTCGGAAGAAAATAAAATTACTAGCTGGCAGTACAATAAGAAATCATCTGATTTTAAGACAAAACAAAGATCGTTTTCCCAATTGTTGTATTTTTTTTTTATTATTTTGCATCAGCTTAAATATTTTTGCAATGAATAATGAATGAAAGCTTGTTTTATTTGAACCAACACCTTTATTTTTAGTTTGTTTGCAAAAACTAGAAAAATTATTATTATTCATATAGTATAATGTGAAAATGTTTCTGTATTTTTGAAGTGATACAGGCTAATATTTAAAACCAAGGTATACCATGATATTCAGCACACGGCATATTAAGGACACTTTAAAATACCTTCACTGCATCTTAAACAAACTTCAGTTTCACCAGAGACTTTATAGTACATCATTTTGACACATTGTGATGACCTGCTTTAGTTGAACTTTCTCACAAAGGAAAATCTTATTACAATGGCACCCATCTATTGGTAGAGACATGTTTGGCAGTAAGTGAATAGTTGGTTCCTGAAGTTAATGTCTTAAAAGCAGGAAAATGGTAAGGGGTGCCAAATTGTGAGGGCTAGACAATTGTGTCTGAATATCTCCAAAACTGAGATCTTACATGTGTGTTACCTGAATGGAGTGGTCAAAACCACAAAGCAGTCTATGAAAAGACAGGTAAAACAGTGATAGGATGAGTACCCATTGTCTGATTCCATGCAAGAGCTGCTGTTGCACAGATTGAAGCCAGGAAAAACAGAAGTCAAAACACAATGCATCGCAGCTTGCTGCAGAGTGCCAATGCTGGCCCTTGCCCACTGCCAAAAGTTGTAAACTGGATCTCAAAGCAGTACAAGAAGGCTGGGCAGGTCTGAAGAATTGCATTTTCTTTTGCATCATGTGCATAGCTCGGTGCGTGTGCATCACTTACCTAAGGAAAAGATGCCACTGGGATGCACTGTGCAATAAGCAGTCCAGCAGAGCAATGTTCTGGGCAGTGTTCAGCTGGGAAACCATGGGTCTGGGCATTATTTTGACATGCATAACCAGATCAAATGAATCAAAACAATGGTATTCCCTAACGGCAGCGGCCTCTTTCAGCAGAATAATGCAGCCTGCCACACCACAAAAATTGTTCAGGATTGGTTTGAACATGACTCAGAGTTCAAGGTGTTGTCTTGACCTCCAAAATTTCCAGACCTCAATCCATTCGAGCATCTGTGGGATCTACTGGACAACTTAGTTTGATCTATTTAGGTAAACGTAACTCTCTTGATGCCACATACCACAGAACACCTTCGGAGTCGGGAGTCCATAACAGACCAGCGTTATCAACATAGTACATTATATATATATACACATATGTACACACACACACACACACACACATATATATATAATTATTTTTTACAATTCACAACTGCAAATATACAGTATATATAATAATAATAAAATTGTGTATATTTTGTTGTGCTACTTTATCTATTAAACAGGCAGCTGAAACTTATGTTCTGGGTACCGGAAATACTGCATATGCACTTACAGTAATGTTTCTTTCACTGTAACCTGTATCCTTAAAAACATATGTATTGATTAAAATACATACTTGGATAAAACACAAGCATTTACATAATCAGCCCATTTACAACTTTGAAGTGGGTGTGTCAGAGATGGAAATGCATTCAGATGTGCAAGGTAATTCCCATGTCCAGGGCTGGGATTCTGGCCACACTAAAACTGTACAGTTTGTTGAGAATGTAGTAATACCAGTTTTATTAGTAAGGTAGTAAATAATGTGGCCATAGCTGTATAAAAAGCTTTCTTAAATCATATCACAACTAGTTATCACAACTACACATATATCTATATATATTGCCTTGCACACCTGAGTGCATTTCCGTCTCTGACACACCCACTTCAAGGTCGTAAAATGAGCTGGTCAGATGTGCCAGGTGTTTTAAAGCAGGGGAAAAACTAGAATATGTACCTCCAGCACCAGGGCGAAACACTGTTGTATACAATTTCTATCAGTGAACCAATGGTTAAAACAGAAACACATACTTCAGCTGAGTCACTTAGATCAGATTGATGAGCGGTGAAAAGAAATCCAATACCCTGTTTGTCTACATCATGTGGAGGTCAATACACTTAATTTAAACAGGTCAATGCAATCAATAAATAGTATAAAAACGCCATTAAATTGATGTTAAATAAGAGAGTTGATTACCATTGTTGTAATTCATATCGACTTGTTATTAATAGGTCATTGATTAAAGACTGAAAGAATGAATGATTATTATCGGCGACGTTTAGCATGTAGGTAAGTTATATAGAAAAAACGTTTTGGTGATGACTGAGGTGTAGGTTCCCATGACATAACAATGATAAGTTAAAGAGTAAATACATTTTATTTACACTATATATTTAAACCACGACAAATTAATTACAGTGAAAACTGTAGTCTCTCTATAACGAGTCAAGCTTCTGGCAAATTAGATTCACAAGATCTGACATGTTTTCACACGTTCAAGAAACTTGTTTCTGAGTGTAATGTACATCTCCAAAACAGTGAACCTAGCTGACAGGCCCAGTTCTAGATTTAACCAGAACAAAAAAGTGAGTTTTTGTAACCGCCGGTGCGGAACTGAATTTATGAACATTATGAAACCAAATGAAATGACATGTTTTTAAAAACACTGCGTGGTTTCGTCGCAGCCAACATGCTAATCAGCCATAGCCGACATTTTGGGTTTTAAGATAAAATAGTTATCGCTACAGTAACGAGTAATTTGCGATCATTAAAATATCTCGTAACTTTTCAGTTGGTTTTACAGTAGTTATGTCAATGTTAACGCTTTAAGCAAACTGAATTACACCCGGCCGGCTAACACATCTCTGGGTTAGCAACCTAAGACTGTGTTGTAGCACTAGCGCAGCAAACGTGCCACATAAATTAAATACTGTTTTAAAATATCGAGTATTCACGATAACATAACTGACAGTGGAGGGTTCTCGACTACGAATCGCTTACCTATTTACAGAAGTTACTGTCGCACCTCAGGCAGCGGCGCTACCATTAGCATTAGCTTTAGCGTTAGCCTCCGTCCTTGCCATTGGTTTCCTTGTTTTGACTGGAGGAAGCGGCAGTTTCGTTTGCTGACAAAACTCTGCTTACAGCTCGAATTTCAGCTAGACATCGATTATCAGAGATCAGAAATCAGAGACAACTCATTATATAATCACCTGTGCCATTTACTGGAATACAGTTTTACAATTTTGTGGGTTTTTTTTGGTTTTTTTTTTACATTTAAATAAATTTTATTTTAAAAACCTTTTACTTTTCAGTTCCCCTTTTAGATTTTCTCGTTCCGTGTTCTCAGACTGCTTTACTGTTTCTCAAAACTCCCATTTTAAGCTTTAGCTTTTATACTGACGTAATCCTTCAAATGAAAATTTTGTAATTAACATATACTTTAGGTCATGTGAACAAAAAAATCTACATTTTATCGTGCTGATATTTGCTGTTCTATTTAATAGTATTTACTTGTAAAAAAAAAAAAAAAAAAGAAAAAATTGATAAGATTGTTGTTTTCGACTAAAATACATATATATATATATCGAAAACAACACAGAATCCATCTTTTGAATTTTTTTCAACAATCTCCTGATTCAATTAACCTCAAAGTCTTGTTGCAGAGATGTTAGTTATGATAGTTGCCTGTATAAAAATATTTTGCTTAGTTTAAAATGTTAGTTTAAAACAAAATGTTAGACTGTGCCCCTCACACCTGCTTCTTTGAGAATATGTTTAAAATAAAACATAGCAATCAGCATTTTTTATTGGTCTTTAACACAATGTACATGATTTAAATATGGATATACCACGTGAATATTATCAGCACAATGTGCAAAATAGTACTCCACAGTTCTTGAAATTTCAGCTATTCAGAGAGGTAAAACTCATGGCCGATGTGAGGGAATCCGAGAGTTTGGTGGCAAGTTTATCTGTGGAAAAAGGAAACCGAAACATGTAACTACCAGCAAATCAATAACATTCAAACATTCGGTCTGTGTTTATATTGATGTCTGTTATGTGAACATATTAGCAAATAGGGCAGGCTGATTAAAATAATTTAGCAGATAAAAATTAAGGAGGTACCTGCTCTTTTTTGCTGCTTCTTTCTCTTTTTGTTAGCTGCACATAGAGCCTGGCCTTGTTGAAGTGGGTCAACAGCCACGATGTCTCTTAAATTCACATGCTTCAGAGTCTGAGCTTCCACAGAGCCAACAAATTTCATTTTTGTGTCTTTGAGCTCTACTGTCATGGGTCCAAACTTAAATGAAGGGGAATAAAGTCAAATGTCAGATATAGTTATATAACATTTAAAAAATGTATTACAAAGGGAATTGAGATATTGTCATCAGATATGTTCTATGTACTCAGTGGTTATTATATGTTTTTAAATCGCATTGCAATTCTGTAATTCGGGTACCCAGCTGATCAGTGAGGTACTGCTAAATGAACCCCATACAAAATGACTACTCCTCAAGAGAAGGCAGAGTGTGTATCATGGATTAATAAAACAAAATCAGATCTGCAGTCTCAGCGAACTTCAGAAGTACATATGGAAGAGATCCACGGTCACATCCAAAAATACACAAATGCAATGTGATTTAAAAACTTTGATAACCACTATGTACATAGAACAAATCTGATGATCTCCTTTGCAATACATTTTTGAAATTGTAAAAAGACTTTATGGACATTGTGTATATTTTCTTAAATATTTACACACTAAATACTGAAATAATATGAATGTGGAAGGACTCATCATTGACTGAAAATTATATTTTCACATATTCAGAAATGTGTCATAATCTACAGGGGGGTCCTTGGGTTACGACTCACTTGACATACAATGATTTGTGGTTACATTGCAGGTGTAATTTTTAAAAAATGGCATTTTTTAATTTTTATATGCATATTTACTGATATACGGTAGTAGAATGCAGTTGGACGCCGAAAACACTGATTTTGCAAACCTGAAATTGGGTGCGATTTGCTTAACCGGGGGGCCAATCTAAAAACATGAAAACAAATTCGTTAAAAGTATAATTTAGTGCACAAAAATACGATATCCCCAAATGATTAGTTGAATTTAAATATACTGTTTACTGCAGTAATTAACAATTTGAAAAGCAGCGCAAAACAAAGATCAGTGACGGATCAGTATAAAACACAGAACATGTAAAGCGCCATTGCTTATGTTACCTTTTTCGTGCTCACCCCACGACCATGGTTGGAGGCCTGCTACCTCAGCTTCATGGCAGCATCACTCAAGGTAACTCTCCAACTTCGTATGCACTTCTGAACCAGTCAGCACAGAGACTCACACGGAAGGAGTGTTTTGGGACCCGTGCCATTATTTAATTATTTATTTGTTTTCTCTCAGCACAGCAAAAATTTCTGCTCCCCGTTCCCATTTCCAAGCTGCTCCAACATGCGCTGCTAACCCGTTAAAAAACTCTTTCCACCGGTTTTCCACACTACCCACTTGTTCTCCACTTTACACACCACACAGTCCATAATTCATTGCTCCCCCCACAAGACCGGAAACAAACAAGTTGCCAAAACTAACAATGGTTAGCTGTTAGCCTAGCCGTCATGGTCATCCTCGATGCACTAAAATACGCAGACTCTGTGTACTATAAAATAAAAGTGGTTGATCTAGTCTAAATACAGCATATGATTAGCTTTACTGAGTATAACCTTACAATCTGGTTGTAATATTCTGATGAAAAGAAGAAAAAAAAAAATTGCTGCTGGAAAATATCTCTGCACTGCTTCATCACACAGCAATGTCAACCATCCATCTATGTGCAAATTCTTCAGTATAAAATTAGCAACACTAACATAAAAATGATTAGGCTCATCTTTCTTCAAATCAGATTTGTAAACGTCAATTGAGACGTGCTGCTTTGCTGCTGCTAATGTTGGATGCATTCACTGCGGATATTACAGACGTTGCAGGGAGCTTAAATTCTGCAGTGTAGTTCTTGCATTGCGGCATTAAATCGGTACGTTCCAAATTTGATCAATTTAATTGTAAATAATCAACTACAGTATAATGTCACTATCGGTAGAAAGCTGCAAAAGTCTCTGGGGTGAAGTTAGATGCTTTTACTTCAGATCAGTAAATTCAGCAACACTGTGGCTTTCAAAACATAAATGAACATTTTCTGCGGCTTATAGAATGGGCCTATCATTGGGGAAATATGGTAAATGCTTTACGGTAAGATGGGACTGTGAGAGAGATTTGCAGCTGAGCTGTACAAAGTTTGTTCTTGCCACTAGCTGCGAGCGTGAACAGATTAGAGCTTTACAGTCAAGTGAAGGGGGGATTTTACCCAAACGGTCAATCTGGCAACTGAGCAAACGACGCCATGTCAGCAGAGCAAGTGTTGAGAAAAAGTCAAGAGCTTGGTGTGTGTGCGCATGCGCAAAGCCCGGAGATGCTTGTTGCTGGCCGTTAATAAAGCACAGTGCTGTTCAATAAAGCCTCCACAGCCTCATAACCTGAGTTACGACTTCTGATCAAATTTGGGTTACGTCGCGTTCAAAAGAAATGGATCTCCGATGTAACCTGAGGACCCCCTGTACTTTGAGTTGTTGTGATGCCTTGCAGTGTGTATAGGTAAAATGTGCATTTAGGCAGATTTATTATTTGTTCACTGTTTTACAGTTACTGTTGAACATTTCCCTCAGAAACCAAAAACTAAAAATGTTTGAGATGTACCTCTGGATCTTGATCTGCATCCATAGACTCTTGGGTATCTGGTTCATCCTCTTCCACATTTAACACTGCTGGTTCTTCCTTACATGCCTGGGTCATTCCTGCTGTAGCCATGCAGAAACCCAGCTCAACATCAGCAGAGTCACATTCTAAAATAAAAAGGAAATTTAAGAAATGTCATTTGGATGGACTCCCAAACACAGGAATTAACACAAATCCTCCATCATTTGATGAAATTGCCGCACACTGTGGACAAAATACAACATTGTGAGTACACTGCTTACTTGTGGACATAGGAGTTTATATATTTGTTTGTCGTTTTTAAGTATTAAACAATTTTTTAATGGAAGCACTTAAAAGTACGAAATGTGTATGATATGCTGTTTTAAGTCTAAAGCACTGCTACGGTTCCTGCTACACACATAAAAATGGACTAATTTACATTTGTCAGTTGTGAGATGATTTGTACATCAGTGAAATTCTGAATCAACAATGTTAAGAATTTTCACACCAAATTCTTCATGTTTGTTGAATAATGTGAATATTTAGTCTTGTGTGGACACATGCGATTTTGTAATGTGAACAACCCCAAGCTATATGTGGATGAACAGTTTGAGTGGAGATGTATATGAGCTTAAAATCTGGGGCAACAGCATCCCATCAACACAGACGAAGTTTGATGTGGATTTTTAAAAAAAGCCCCCACCAAAACCACCAATTAAGCATGTATGAGCATGTCACCTGTACAGAAAATGCATGTGCAGAAAGTAAATGTTAACTCTTCCCAGGGAAAAACACATTTTAGCTGCAGAAGAAATCACTGGTATAGTAATAAAACTTTGCACCGTCCCATTCAGAGCTGAAACGGTTTCAGCTGCAGTAAATGTGATGCAGGAAGAAGTTGGAGATGTGTGGGAAATAAGCTATAAGGCTTGGATTTTAAACAAATGATGACATGAATATTATGGAGAGCATGGACTTGAGGAATTTGGGGAGATATTAGGGAATATCCTTTTTAGCTGTGAATTTTGCCACAGTCCAGCACCTAAGATTTAACAGATTTTCTTGAGATGTATTCTCATTATAAAAAACACAGAATAAATCAGGAATTAAGACACAAACAGTGACTGGCTACTTGCTCATCAGTGTTGTGAAAGCTGATACCATGGTGATTAAGGAACTATTGAGCTATTGAGACAAGATGTTTGTTCATGGAAATAACGATATTTGATGTTGCAAAAGGCTATTTCCATGAACCAATGCTTGTAAATGTATGTGCAGCCCTAACACACAAACAAAACACTTTTACCAGCTAAAGTCTCCTGATTGCCCTTCTCCAGTTCATCCCAGTCAAACTCTTTGCCCATCTCAGCCACAATCTCTGCACTAATGTGCGTAGGAAGTGTGTGTGTTTCTGGAGGGTGTGTGAAATAGCTGATACGTCCTCTGTAAACAAGCAGATGAAAAAAATATTAAATGCATTCTAATTTAATCGACAAACAGAACCAACAAATAAACAGTATGAATGGAAATAACTACAATACAGGATTAATACATACTCGTATGAAACTGATCTGATGAATAAAAGCACAATCACCCACCTCACTAACAGGCTAGATTCTGTATTCACTCAGATATTTAAAGGGATTTGAAGAAAGGTAAGCCTAGTAATTTTTGCATTTCAGTGTTGCTAATTTTATACGGATGAATTTACATGTAGGTGATTGACATTGCTGTACTGCAGCACCCCCACCCTCCACTCGTTCAAACAAAAATTTAAAGTTCATCTATACCCAGCCAACAATAAACTCTTGTTCTCTTTTAAATTGAGCTTTTTTCAGGTTGTATTATATACTAGGACATAATATGATGTAGCAAAGAGCTAAAAAAGGCTGGATGCAATGGCGCCATTTAAGTGAGAGAACATTGTCACTGATCTATCTTTGCTTTTTTAAACTGTTTGTTGCTGCATAAATATTACATTTAAATTCAACTAATCATTTGGGAATGCCGTCTTTTTTTTTTACTGTAATATTTTTAGCGAATGTGTTTTTATGTTTTTAGATGGACCACCCCATTTAAGCAGGCCACACCCAACATCAGGTTTGCAAAATCAATGTATAAGCCAAGGCCTGTCATTGGGGAAATATGGCAGCATATTAAAGATCCTGAGGCTTTAAACCCACCCAGTCCAGTCCATTAGGACACTCTTCGCAGCTTTATCGCTGTCAGGTAAACCTCCCCTCCGCAGTTTCCCCTGACGATGGGCCAGTAAAGCCAAAAACTCCAAAGCTGTGTGGAAGTCTGGAACCCCATAATGCTCCATGATCTAAAAACATCAAAAATAACAGAAAAAACACCACCGTCATAACCTGATATGACTGTTATCAGCTCATAGGTTGCTTAGTGCTCACAACCGCTGGGATCTACTACAATGTTTTAGAAAATACACAGTGCATAATGTATTTTTTTTTTTGTAAAAGCTTGCTGGATTCATAAAAGTGTTCTACTCTGTAGAATATATAAAATATCAATGCTTTATCAGCATAACTGAGTATGATCAACATAATTCTGAGGATGTATTATAAGAGATTTAAAACAGGTTTAGCACATTTCAGACCATTTCTTCATGATCACCAACAGTATATAAAATAACTTAATTATATTAAATATATACAGTGGGGCAAAAAAGTATTTAGTCAGTGACCAATTGTGCTAGATCAAAAGTTCTCCCACTTAAAAAGATGAGAGGCCTGTAATTTTTATCATAGCTTTTCCTTAACTATGACAAAATGAGAAAAAAAATCCAGAAAATCACATTTTTCAATAATTTATTTGCATTTATTTGTTTCCACCCCCATGCTTCACAGTAGGTATGGTGTTCTTTGGATGCAACCCAGCATTATTTCTCCTCTTCTGGATCATCCAAATGCTCTCGAGCAAACTTCAGAAGGGCCTGGACATGTACTGTCTTAAGCAGAGGGACACGTCTGGCACTGCAGGATTTGAGTCCCTGGCGGCGTAGTGTGTTACTGATGGAGCCTTTGTTACTTTGGTC
>JBBIGC010000131.1:6130585-6164222 GCA_037576955.1 Lepidarchus adonis | reverse complement strand
TTTATTGATCCCTGGAAGGTGCTGTTCTTCACTCCACGTTTTTCGTGCTGGTTAATAGAGTTAATTCTGCAACCGTTATGTGGTTAATGGTTGACCCCAATTGACATTCATTGCTGATTTTCAAAACATTAAAGAAGGTGCTATAGCAGTTTTTACTTCTACACCAGTTTGTATGCGAAGCCTATTTCAAATACAGCTCTGCAATCCATTTAAATTGATTCATAAATCTGAATATATTTTTGTCCTTTTTTGATGCTGTGCAGTTTACAGCCTTTATGCAACCTCATGACTACCACCACCAACAATAATAATAACAACAACAATAATAATAATGATAACAATAATAATTCAAAAAGATCCCTGCTCTCAGTACCAAAATCAGACTGGAACTTAAAAAGTGGCTTAGTGTGTTAGAAATAAAACATGTAGAAGATGTAGGTTCACTCACTGCAGATATAACAACTCTTAGGAGCACTACTGTAATGTTTCTCTACAATACACATCACATTTAAAGTCAAAACCATCTGAATTGACTTTGTATAAATCCTGTGTAGATCCTGCATTTGTTATTACAGTGTATTTATGATTACCAACCCGTCTTTCAAATTCTTTCTGTCGTCGCTGGATGTCTTTCTGGAAGCTGTCAAGACTCCTCCTCTTCATGAGCTCCCTCTCTCTGGACAGTTTCTGCCTCTCCTGCTGCTCCTCCAGCTGGGACAGTCCACCAGAACATTTTTACACATTCCACGTATAACATTGTATTGTTTAGGAGAAAGTGATCAAAAGTTGAATTCATATACAATTCCATAGGTTTGATTACCCCCCCATCCTTCCATACATTATGGTTTGCATCTCACCCTCTTCTGCCTGAGCTCAGCCTGTTTCTGGTGATGTTCTTTGAAAGCTCGCACGTTGGGCAGACCGGGGTCTTTTCTGCTTCCCTGGAAGCTCCCCTGTTGTCCATCCTTAGCCTTTAAGAAGACAGATTTGAACAGATGGTTCTCTAAGAGACACTTCATCCAGTTTCAGGTCTGTTCCCGTTGTTCTGACAAAACACCCTACCTATCAAGCGGTCCTACCCGTTGATACTGCGCACGCGTACAAAAAAAGGTTAATATTGTATGTTTAACTTCTTTATTAAAGTTGATACTTATTTTCCTTAAGCTTTCTTAAGTTCAATTTGTTAACGTTTCAAGCGGACATGCTTTGTTTTTGTGCAAAAATAATCTAATAAATAGAGTCTCAACTGAAGTCATGAAGTCTTGATTTAGTACTTCTAAACATATGTAATAAGAACATCCTACTTATATAAATACACGCAGGAAGCATGTTCTGATTAACTGATTTGGCCATCAAAATATCCTACTTCTAGATATGTACGATTTAGGCATAAAACAAGTATGGTAGTATATTCTGATAAGTTAGCACGGATTGATAGACATTACTATAAATTTACGCTGCGGTAGGATGATTTGACAATGTAGGACGTTTTGTCAGAACCGTTTTCCATGTTAGAATTGACAAATAATACACATTGGCTCCAATGAGGCGTAGAAATATAAGAGGGGAAATAATAACAGCTAATGGGAAGCTAGTAACTTTAACTACGAACCTTTTTACCACAAAATCCGAGCCGCTTCGATCGCTTCTGTTCTGTAGCAGGTGAGAGACAATGATTATATAAGTGAAATATGTTAGTCGTAACTCGTAGAATGAAGCTGAAGTGAATTTATAAGCGAAAAAAGTCAAACATAACTCACTCGCTTTAGACATTATAGCACGTGTGCCCAGTCCAGCAGCAGAAGTGGAGTGAAGCAAGGAGAAGTAGATGCAGAGCGTCAACATAAAAGTCCCACAACATTAAATAAATATATATATATATTTTTATTATTATGCATAAACTTGACTTTGATTTGAAATAAAATAAAATTATACTATTTAACAAGAACATGTATACTTTCATAAAATTAATCAGAAAAATGTTCAGCGTTTTTTTTTCTGCTGTCTATTACAGCAAGAGCGCCTGAGAGCTGGGAGACCAATAGTTTATACAGATTTGCTTGATGAGCGTAATTTAACACTCAAACTTTTTATATATGGATGCACAAGAGTCAACAATGGTCAATATAAACCTACATGATCAGCACTGGTAGACATACATGATAAAACTTAGATCATAAGTTTACATTTACTGATTCTGAGTATACCCATTTAGTGTGCCCTTAATAGTTAGCATTAACATGGAAATTTTTTTTTTTTTTTTAACATTTGACAATAAGGCAGTCTTTACAGTAAAGGTCAGGGACTGTTTCATTTCATTACTGTTGTGTATGTGATCCATGTGTTTCTTTTACTCACACTTTCGCTGCTAATGAACTTTCCACCTCTTTTATGCCCATATTACCCACCTGTTTTCCCGCACTAGACACTACATAGGTCACAATGCATTGCTACAAGAGAGACTGTATTAGTAGCATGTTATATATTTGCTAATCATTCATGTTTAATGAATATATGCCATCATTACATGCATGAGTTCAGACTTTGTGTTACATCATATTCGGAGGAACAGAACTTTCCTCCAGTCTCTGCATCACTGTCCAGCCATGTGTAGCTCATTGTTTTCCATTTCCCATAGCATTGTGGGACTCTAGGTGTTTGTCCATCAATATCACATTTTAATTCAACACTTTGATCTTTGACATAAGGTCAGGCCTTCTGCTTGGAGGAGAGACAAAACCTAATGTAGACATTGGAAATTTTCTTCTACAGATTTGGAGAATACTACTAACTTAATGTAGATGAAACAGAATTTCTACTTGCCAGTATTTGCTTTTTAGATCCAAGGTGCTGAAAATTTTAACTCTAAAATCTGCTAAATCTGAGGCATTGGGAAAGCATCCAATGGGGTCTTTTTATTCAGTGCCCAATAATCTATACATAAATGGGATCCACCATCTTTTTTGGGGACCAAAACAACTGGAGCAGACCAGGGTGAACAAGAAGCCCTTATAACACCCTTTCCTAACAAACAGCAAAGACTCAGTTACAGTATTGTGTTTTCTTACATAAGTTTCAGATATTTGTACTGATGATTATACAGTACTTTGCATTATATTCTAAGGGGTTTTGATTTTTAGATTGTCATACTGCGTATTGTTTTATACATACATGTAGCATACATAATGCATATAATATAATACATGTAGCTATGCTTCCATGCAGGACCTTGCTTATGTGCTTGTAATTATCATATTAAGCTCACAATTACATGCACAAACTATCTGATACACAATAACTGTTGTTATTGACAGGGAACCAGGTCACAGCCATAGAATCAAATGCCAAAACAACAAAGAGAACCCAGTACCAGTTGAGTTGACTAAACATTATGACACTAGTAGTTAATTTCTTATTACTCTGCTATTTAGACTCATTAATTTGCATGCCATTGCATCAATTGATGTATTCAGTCTTTCTAGGTATATACTGTTGTAACTGTAGGGTTCTGGGGCTCTGACACTCCCTTGTCTGTCCACCAGAGGGAGTACCGGTCCCTGAGCAGAGCCCTGCACTCTGACGGCCAACTTTCCCCAGCACTTCCTTGACTGTCCACCAGAGGGCAGCTCTCCCTGAGCACAGTCCCCAATCACCCTGCCATCAGAGACATTACTTAACCCCAGGCAGCGCTTACCTCACTGCTGCTTTTTGGAAGTGATACTTCTGAAGTTCCTAGCCATCCTAAGTCTGAGAAATCCTGTAATTATTAGCGCCATAGCTCTTTCGTTTCTAGATTCCTTCATTCTTTTCTTCCTATTAGCTCACCTTTTTCTTCTGAGGGTTTCCTACTCTAGTATTTAGTTTTCTTTCACTTTCTCAGTATTTAGTTTAGTTTCCTTAAGTTTTCTGGTGTTTTTTGTTAAGTTTATAACATCCATCCACAGTGATCTTCATCTCCGCGCTGCCACACCAACACACCAAGTTTAATACAATGAGATGGATCCCACGAGTGAACAAGAGATACGTGCACTCATCTCAAGCCAAGGGGCCATCCTGGAACACTACGCCACAGTGTCAGAGCAACATGGTGTAGTCATGGGTCGAATCCTGGCTGAACTTCAACAGCTGAAAGCTGAGAGAGTCGCAACTCCCGATCCAGCCACACTCCCACCAGTACCGAATGTGGATGCTTCCCCGTGTGCCGAAAGACCCCAACCTGCACATCCGGAACAATATGACGCAAAGGCTGGTGGCTGTAGAAGCTTCCTTGTACAGTTCACCCTGGTCTTCAAACAGCAACCCAATCATTACCCTGCCGGATGCGCCAAAGTAACCTATACTGTGGGCTGTTGACCAAGCTGTACGCCGCTACCCTCCTGTAGTGCAGACCGTACAGGTGGGGGTAACTACAGGTCCCGGAGTAACCAACACTACCCAGTAGACGGCCCAGTACTGGGCGCTTGAAAGCAAGAGATGCTGGTTACCATCAATTTAGGAGTTGCCAGTTGTCTTATGGACAGCTCCTTGGCGGAATGGCTTCAGGTACCACGAGTTGCTCTGCCCACACTTCTCTCCGTCATGGCTCTGAACAGACAGCCCCTGGGCAGGCAGGGTTACACATCAGACCAGCCTCATTAGACTGCAAATTGGAGACCATTATGAGGAAACACACTTTATACATGTTATACATATTCCGCTCATTGACTGGGAGAAGCGGCAGATCATCAGAGCTGCTCCTTACACTCACCTCCAAAGTCTCACTCCATCCCCTCTGTTAAGTCCGCTATACCTCTTCACTGGCCGCTGCTAGTTTTTTCTTTGTAGGGAAAAAAGATGGGGTCTTCGGCCATGTATAGATTATAGAGGGTATGGTATTTGAATTACTGCAGGGGTCTCGGTATTTCACTAAACTTCCCATCCGCGAGAGGAATGAATGAAAGACTGCATTCATCACCCCTACGGGATACTACGAATACAGGGTAATGCCATTCTGGTTGAATCCTCAGGCAGCATTTCAGGCGTTAGTTTGTGACGTTGTACGAGAAGCGTTAGATAGGTACTCTTTTGTGTACTTAGATGACATTATGATCTCTCCTACACTTGAGCTATACATCAAACATGTGTGACGCATGCTCTCCCTCCTCTTGCAAAATCGATTATTCATCAAACTGGAGAAAAGCTCGTTTCACGTTTCGGAGGTCGCTTTTCTGGGGTTTATTGTATCCCAGGGTAAACTATGTATGGACCCTGACAAAACTAAAGCGGTGGAGGAGTGGCCGAGACCCAAAACCGTAAAGAAGAAATCTTTACCCTTGTGCCTTTTTGTCCAAGAGACTCACGCCTACAGAAAATAGGTATGACGTAGGGTATCGCAAACTTTCATTACATAATTTTCATTGTGACATAGAAAGCCTCAGAAATTGCAGGTTATCTGCAGCTCAGAACAGAGACTAGATAAATGCCACACAGAGTTCTAGCAGCAGACCCATCTCTAGAACAACTGTTAAGAGGAGACTGCGCAAATCAGGCCTTCATGGTCAAATAGCTGCCAGGAAACCACTGCTAAAGAGAGGCAACAAGCAGAAGAGAATTGTTTAGGCCAAGAAACACAAAGAATGGATATTAGACCAGTGGAAATCTGTGCTTTGGTCTGATGAGTCCAAATTTGAGATCATTGGTTCCAAATGATGTGTCTTTGTGAGACGCAGAAAAGGTGAACGGATGGATTCCACATGTCTGGTTCCCACTGTGAAGCATGGAGGAGGAAGTGTGATGGTGTGGGGGTGTTTTGCTGGTGACACTGAAGGGGATTTATTCAAAATTGAAGGCACACTGAACCCGCATGGCTACCACAGCATCCTGCAGCAACATGCCATCACATCCGGTTTGCGTTTAGTTAGACGATCATTTATTTTTCAACAGGACAATGACCCCAAACACACCTCCAGGCTGTGTAAGGGCTATTTGACCAAGAAGGAGAGTGATGGAGCTGCGGCAGATGACCTGGCCTCCACAGTCACCGGACCTGAACCCAATGGAGATGGTTTGGGGTGAGCTGGACCGCAGAGTGAAGGCAAAGGGCCAACAAGTGCTAAACACCTCTGGGAACTCCTTCAAGAGTGTTGGAAAACCATTTCAGGTGATGACCTCTTGAAGTTCATCGAGAGAATCGAGAGTGTGTGCAAAGCAGTAATCAGAGCAAAGGGCTATTTTGAAGAAACTATAATATAAAACATGTTTTCAGTTATTTTACCTTTTTTTTGTTAAGTACATAACTCCACATGAGTTCATTCATAGTTTTGATGCCTATTCATTGAGAATCTATTGAATGAGAAGGTGTGTCCAAACGTTTGGCCTGTACTGTATATATATATCCGCTATACCTAAAATCTATTCATATCAAAATCTAAATGTGCTTCTTATTCCAAGGTACAGTGCTAGGTGGTGAAACAACATACCATATTTCCTCAACAATAGGCTGCCCCATTCTATAAGCCACAGAAAATGCTCATTTATGTTTTAAAAATCTAAGATAAGCCACCCCATGTAATTAGTGGAGAGTTGTGGGATGTGGCAGTTTCATGGGGAGCAATTCTTTATGGAATGTGTAATGTGTGGAGCGGAGAATGGGTAGGTAGTGCAGGGGTGGAAAAGGGGTGGAAAGAGCATTGTTTTTAGGGGAGAGCAAGAGAGCATGGGTTAGCAGTGCATGTTGGAGCAGCTTGGAAATAGGAATGGGAAACAGAAATACAGAAATAAAGCCATGGGTCCCAAAATGGAACTCTGCCTCCAAGTGAGTCTCTGCAATGGCTGTGCGGCTTATCTTTGGGGAAATACGGTATTCCTCCAGAAGTTCCCTCAGCACCATGGCAGTGACTAAGCTTGAAGTTCCCTGTCGCACTAGCTGTTTCTCCCGCACTGAAAATGAATGATTAGGTAACATAGTGTAACAGTCTGGGAAGCCTATTGGTTGGTTCTCGCGGAGTGCATTATGGGAGTGGGACGTTTGTGCAGTAGTTATGCCAGTTATGCATGTTATGCTGTGTTTTGCGTATGTTTCAGAGTTAAGGTCAGGGGGAGATGGATGCAGTGTAGCAGTGCGTGTTCAGACAAGCAAGCTGACGATGGGGAACCCATCTCACTCTCACAGTGTTTACTGCGCAGGATAGTGACCTGGGCAGGCTGGGTTGCCCATAGCTACCTTTCATTTGGCCTCGTCACAGTTGGCTAGTGTACTCCTTTCCTCTAGAGGGAGCGCTAGCGACAGATTAGTGCTTTTGCAGCGCTGGTAAATAAAACCTGGACCCATCTGTTTGGGTTTCAAAGACATAGCTGTGTGCTAGTACTTTGTTCACCTCCAGAACTGCTACAATATTAAGTGAACAAAAACAAGCAGAGAGCATTTCTATATATTGCTTTTATACAGCCCTAAAAACCCCCAGATATAGACATAAACGCAGCGTCAAAGTCAAATGGTCTCTAGGCAATATAGTTTCAAATCCCTTTCTCCTTTTCCAATCGCTTCTCTGTGCACATCAGAGCACAAACAACTGGCAGAGCTTGTTGCTTCCAGATGTCAGTGTACAATGAAAGCTTTGTGCAGAGGAATTACATATTATCACATGTGACAAGACGTAGTTTAGTGACATTATGATGCAATCTGCGACTCAGTCAGTTGGACATTGTGTAATGTCTTTGATCTTGTAATATTGGCTGAAATCTTGTAGTGTAAACAAAGCTTGAGCATTCAAACACGATTTTGGGGTGGGGGTTAGGGGTCTGATTTTGGAAGTTGTCCATCACAATGCTAAACCTAACCTAGAGAGTTCAAATCATAGTACTACATACTTTCTCTCAGCAAATGCAAAATTCACACAGTTGTTTTTCTCTTCATTGTTGCTGTGAATGTCCACATGCCAATTAATCTGTAGTTTAAATAGTATTATGTTGTCTTAAAGTATCTGTAGTTTTGTGTAAATAAAATGTTAAAATTTAGCTTTAGCAGTCTCACACAGAGTTGGTCTATGACCACTACCTTTCAGTGTTCAACAAGAATAATGTTACATCAGGTGATATTTTTGTTAGTGATTATTCATTTACGATCATTGTGAATACACCACTGCACCACAACAAAATTTGTCCTCTGCATTTTACCCATCACACATGCACACGTGCAGCAGCGGGAAGCTATCAACAGCGCACGGGGAGCAGTGAAGTGGTGACGGTACTTTGCTCATGGGTTCTTCAGTGGTGCCCGGGCTGGGACTGGAACCTGTGACCTTCAGATCTCAGGGGCAAAGTCCTAACCACTAGACCACCACTGCCCCACATTGACTAAATGATTGAAAGAAAAAAATCCTTTTTTTTAAATATATATATTTTTAAAGGATTTGTTTGAGAATATGAAGGATTGATTAGGATGCTGAAAAAATACTTTATAACATTTCTGTAAAGGGCACTTACTTAAGTCTAGGAATCCAATGAACAAAGAAATAAATGATACATTTTGCAGTATATTTTTATTTTAACGTAGAAACAATTTTTACTAGATTTGCAAATCTAGTATAGACTTTGACAATAACAAGTAAAGATTTTCATATCAAAGAAAATAGTCAAAATGAAATCTTTACAGACATCAAAAATTCACATTTTAATCAATGTAGTTTATATTACATTTACTCATTTGTCATATTGTCACTATAGACACAGTTTGTATTCTTATGAAAGATTTAAAGCAAATATGTAAACCTAATAGAGAAATAACTAGACATTTTAATATCCGATTTGTCGTTCTTTGGCTAAAAGTCAATAGTGGTGATTTATGCAGGTGCCACAGAGGAGACTTCTGTTTTAGACGTAGACACCTCAGATCCGTCATCAACTTTCCTTCCAAAGAGCTGCAGGATGCATGAGCGGAACTGTAAAAGCAAAAAATTTTTTTAACCCAATTATTTGTTTACTTACAATAAATGAATCACTGAAAACTTTGCTCCAACGCTTTTTCAAAATGTTAATGATTATTTGTTACCTGTCGGTTCATAAAGACATAGATAATGGGGTTGTAGATTGTGGCGCTCTTGGCAAAGTATGCAGGCATGGCTGCTGCTAGTGGGTGGAAGGCATAGCCAGGGTTAGCAGCTGCAAAGCAGGCAAATAATGTATAAGGACCCCAGCAGACACAATAGGCAAGGATCATGACCACCACCATTCTGGATACTTCCTTCTCAGCCTTCTGTGTGGATTCTGAGTCTTTTTGTTGTTGTGCGACCTATTGGAGGAAAATACAATTACACAATACATCGTCTTCTTAGATGTAGGAAGGAGCAAATTATCTTTGGCTTGATTAATAAACCAATGGGAAAACTTACAGTTCGGATGGCCCACCACACGGCCAGATAGCAGAGAATAATAATACTGAGAGGAATTAAACAGCAGGTGATCATTAACACAATCATATAGGACTGGACTCCAGGATCGTCACTTCCACTGAACACATCAGGTCCGCAGGAGGTTTTCAGACCATGAGGCCAATATCTATCAGGCAAAACACAATTTAAAGCAAATGTCCTCTTGATCAACTCTAAAGACACTATTTAAAGTCTGAAAGAAGATTCTACCTGCTCCATCCAAATATGGGAGGTGCACACCAGAAGGCTGCCCAGATCCACGTGAAACTGATGCCAGCAATAGCCAATTTACTATCAAACTTTACATTACCAAAAGGTTTGCAGACCACCACCCATCTCTCCCATGAGATGACTGTCAGTGACCAAAGACCAGCAATACCTAAAGAATTCAGCAGAGGTCATTTTCAAAATAAATTAATTCCAGTTCGGTTAATTTTCTCTTTTTACTCTGTGAGACTTACCACAAGTAGCAACTGTATAACCCTCGAAAACGCACATTGGATGCCCAAGGATGAAATAGCCAAAGAACTGGTTGCAGACACTGATAGTGCTGGCCAATAGTGTCTCTGCAAGATCAGCAATAGCAAGGTTGACCAAGATCCAGTTGAGAGGGTGACGGAGCTTCTTGAATTTGGCTGTTGCCACCAGCACCAGACCATTGGTGAGGGTTGAGGTGATAACCACAAAGAACATCCATAATGTAGCAAGATTGTACACCCATCTTGGTGCAATATGGTAGTTGGGTCCTTCAAATGGATCTGTAGGTCAAGAACACAACAGTCATATTTAGAACAGCTCCATAACTAGAAACTACAATAGCAGGACTAATCTTGTGTTTTGTCAGTGCATACAAGATTTTTGACACTGGCCCAACTCATATTGGGGTACACCCATCTTGGGATGTCAATATGATAACTGGGTCTTTTAAATTAATTTATAAATCAAGTTAATGAACAGTGACATTCTGATGTTGTTGCCTTCGCTTTGCTTAGTAGAAGCTTAGACTCTGTAAAGCTGCTTTGTGATGACATCTGTTGTAAAAAACACTATACAAATAAAATTTACTTGACATTTTTAGAATATCTCACAGTTTTTATTTTTATATACTATCTTTCTAAAATATACATCGTTGGTAGCTTCACAGCTATGCAAGTCACCCATGTCTTTATTTGCAAAGACTTTTAAACAATCACGATACCCAGATACCTGTTTATCTACTTTTTGTGGAATTTTTCTATAAACATTTCAGTCTTATTTTGCCTTCTAACTTTTCAGAGTATGTTGCAGGCATAAAATGTGTTCCAAATGTGTTAATATTTACAAAACACAATTAACTTGCTTAACCAAACCATCTGAATTCTTCTCTAAAAAATCGAGATAATTTACAATGCCTCAACTTCTCCTGAAATTGTGTTTTTGCATCTTAAAATAGCAAGTTAAAATGTAGGTCTTGGACCTAGACATGTGCAGAGAATAAATAGCCAGTAAAATGAACTATTTTCTCTTGGCTCTTAAAAAGATACAAAAATCAATACCTAACCCTACTCAGAACTGACCACTTCCATGCACTACCAGTTCCAGCCCATGTGTGATAATGTGGCCTCATGAAACCCCTCTAGATGAGCCACTGGGTAGAAGGATTGTACTGAACACACTTTATATAAATGTAATAATGGGGCTAAATGTCATTTTACTGAATGATTTTCATGCTGCTAAGAGTCCAGTGCATGTTTTTCCCCCTCACCCTTTGTGTTATTGCTGTTGGTATATGTGAAGACTGAATCTCTCGTTGTGTCTTCATCCTGTCTCCTGGCAGCAAAGATGACATTTTCTAACTTCTCCATCATTTTCAAGAAAAAGCCTGGGTCAGGTGATATGAAAGATTATAAAAATGTTACAAATTACAAACGCACATGAATTTAACAATACATCTCACCTAGACTTTACCTGATGTAATGCTGGGTTTCTTCTTTACCACGTGTATAAGTTGCCTGTCCTTTGTGTCTTTCCTTGGCCTTAGTGATGGAGTAAGTGTCCACTAGCTTTACACTGAGGGTTTGTGGCATTTTATACCAGCTCGCCTTCACAAAGATTAAACCTTCATCAACTGAATTAAGGCCATGGTGGGAGGTGTGCCGTTCCTTTCAAGTCCTCCTGTTAATTGTAAGTCTCAAAGCACAGTTTCACACATTGCACATGCGCAAGCATACCCAGGGGACCAAATTTGCCTTTTACACACTCCTGCATACATACCCTAGGTCAAGCAGAAGCCATCACTTTTGAGTTTGAGGTTAATCCTCCTAGGTTAAGATGTGCTTTTAGCATCAGGATTCAGGTGAAATTGCTTAGCCTCATCAAGAGTAAAAGGACAATTAGCAGTCGACTGGCTCTGGTTAGTGGAGGACATGTAAGTAACTTTAAAACTCTAAATCCTGTGAGGCACAAACCGTTGTTGTGTGGGTTCATTATTATTAAACATCACCATGTAACACAGTAAACTATTATATTTGCCATTTGGTTTTGGATATACAATAAAACAGACCTGAAGAGAAGACATTGTTTTCAATTTGCTGCATTTATTTTTATCACAAGAAAAATAAAACCATATTATATACTGTACATAAGCATATATCTATTTCATTGTTTTTTTGTGTGTTTTTGTTTCATGCTAGATGGCTACAAACGATATTTAAAGATACATTTGTAGTAATACACAATGAGTGAGTGTGAAGTCATAATAGATTTCACTGCAGAGGTGATTCATTCATGAGTACTGATTTTTTTTTTGTTGACCCTCAATGCTGTGTAAAGGCAAATACTCATGCACTCTTGTTGGTCATGCATAATTGTGTGGTACTTAATGCACACTTTTTTCTTGCCATCATTATCTCTTACAGAATGTGTACTATATGTTCACAAAAGCTACCCATAAGCCTTTGTACCAGCCAGCCATGAATTTAGTTAGACAATAGTGTAATCAGTAACAAACTCCTCAGCAAATAGCTGCTGTTGAACATCAGGTTCAATGTAGCTGAAAATGCAATGCTTTTACACACACTGTTATGCAACACGGTATTCCTCGTCACACTCTGAGAAACCTTAGAAGGAACAGAAAGAAAAACTATATGAAAATTTTACAAGGAATAAAAAAAGCTCAGTTTTGAGTTTCTTTTCCGTGTCCTTAAGACTTGAATCCAGTGTATGAGGTAAACTTGGTATTTTATGCAGGTGCCACAGAGGAGACTTCTGTCTTGGATGTAGACACCTCCGATCCATCATCAACCTTTTTTCCAAAGAGCTGCATGATGCATACACGGAACTGCAAATAAAAGAAACAGATTATAATGGCCATTTTTATGTTTGCTGAAGTAGAAGCTACATATGTTTAGTGGCAAAGACCTACTTGTCGGTTCATAAAGACATAGATAATGGGGTTGTAGATTGTGGCGCTCTTGGCAAAGTAGGCAGGCATAGCTGCTGCTAGTGGGTGGAAGGCATAGCCAGGGTTAGCAGCTGCAAAGCAGGCGAAGAAGGTGTAAGGACCCCAGCAAAAGCAATAGGCAAAGATCATGACCACCACCATCCTAGATACTTCCTTCTCGGCCTTCTGTGTGGACTCTGAGTCTTTCTGCTGCTGGGCAACCTATTGGAGGAAATCATATTTACTGTATTGAGCATAGACTTATGAGTAAAAAATAATACTTAACATATATTTTGAAACTTAAATTGCAGAAACAATGCAACTACTTACAGTGCGAATAGCCCACCACACAGCCAAGTAGCAGAGAACAATAATGGCCAATGGGATTATGCAGCAGGTAATCATAAGCACAATCATGTAAGATTGGACTCCTGGGTCTTCACTTCCACTGAACACATCAGGACCACAGGAGGTCTTCAGACCATGAGGCCAATACCTTTTATGGAAAATTAATGTAAATCTTTCTATACTTATTTGAATGCCTATAATTTGAATTAACGAAAGAGATATTCCTACCTGCTCCATCCAAAGATGGGAGGTGCACACCAGAAGGCAGACCAGGCCCAGGTAAAGACAATTCCAGCAGTGGCCATTTTACCATCAAACTTCACATTACCAAAAGGTTTACACACCACCACCCATCTCTCCCATGAGATGACAGTCAGAGACCAAAGACCAGCAATACCTGAAATATTAAACAATTGTAAAAACAATTGCCTTGCTGTTTGGTAGCTGGGATTATGTTTAACTCAATGTAAGTGCTAACTCTGTACCTCAGTCTTCTCATATATTTGACCAAGAGGCCACTTACCACAAGTAGCAACTGTATAACCCTCGAAAACGCACATTGGATGCCCAAGGATGAAATAGCCAAAGAACTGGTTGCAGACACTGATAGTGCTGGCCAATAGTGTCTCTGCAAGATCAGCAATAGCAAGGTTGACCAAGATCCAGTTGAGAGGGTGACGGAGCTTCTTGAATTTGGCTGTTGCCACCAGCACCAGACCATTGGTGAGGGTTGAGGTGATAACCACAAAGAACATCCATAATGTAGCAAGATTGTACACCCATCTTGGTGCAATATGGTAGTTGGGTCCTTCAAATGGATCTGTAGATTAAGAACACAATTTATTAATATGCTTAACTGGAGCTAGTCCTGTGCTGTGTTATTGAATGCTGACAGTATCTATATATTTAGATACTACTGGCACAAAGTAAGCTGCGTATGCAACACAACTAGCAAATTACTGATCAATTGGTTTTCCAACAGTCATATTTCATTCAGCTGAATTCTAAAGTATTGTCGCCATCCCAACTCATTCTCTCTGCACAATCAAGTAATAATTAGCTAAAACAAGAAAACACATTAGAAGAGAGCTATGTAACTCAAAAATTTGGATTAGAAATGTGTCAGATTGTACTTTTACCTTTGGTATTATTGCTGTTGGTGTATACAAAGGCTGAGTCCCGCGTTGTGTCATCTCCCCGTCGCCTGGCTGCAAACATGGCATCTCCCCATTGGTCTGCCATCCTGTGAGGAGTTACAGGACTTTTTGGTTAAGGCTTTGTTTGCTTTTACAGTATCCCCTCAATATATTCTACACGTTCGCTTCCACTCTTTCAGTTAATTCTCCGGCCCTTTGCTGTCCGTCGTTAAACAAGCATCAACAGATTTCAGGTTCTTGTCAATGTGCTTTTATACCCAGTAACAGGATGCCTGGGCTGGATTAGAATAACCCTAGAATGAGGTCAGGGTGGCAGAAGAACCCACGTGAAGTTATCAGGGATTTCTTTATGATAAACAAGCCGGCATTAGGATTCTATTGGCTTAGGAAAGTATCCTAAGCTACTGTTGCTCCATGAAAGCTGGGATGCCATCTTAGGTGAAGCATTCATTGTGCCATGGAGCTTTAACAGTAGTGAGCAGTTACCTCTAAACTGATTATAAGGCTGATCTGTGTTTTTAAGGGTGATGACCTGTTAATTGTAATGTTATAAGATCTATGGCAACTTTGTGAAGCAGTATTTGCACAGGGGAAAGTGATGGACCTCTATCCCAATTTGTTAGTGTCATGATGTTGGAATTATGAAGCACAGCATTTGCATAGGATATTTAGCTAATGACAGAATAAGCTACCTGCACTCTCAGGTACAGGATACTTGTACCACATAGATACTGAGCTATGCGTCAATGTGACTAGCATGCCTTGCAGGTTGCTAGGAAAAGACCATAGCCGAATGGTTAGAGAAGTGGGTTTGTGATTGATGGGTCCCAGGTTTGATTCTCGGGACCGGGCAGCAGGCTGAAGTGCCCTTGAGCAAGTCACCTAACCCCCAATGGTTCACCATGTACATTGCTCTGGATAAGAGCGTCTGCCAAATGCTGTAAATGTAAGATAACTAAAGTGACCTCTTTCACTTCACTAAAATGCATATGATACTCTTTGTGTTTATATGTAAAACAGCCAACAACACATCATTTTCAGTTTGCTGCAAGCTTTTATTTTCATAAGAAATAAAACAGAACCACATTTACTGTACATAGGCATTTATCTATCTTTTTTTTTTATCATTTTGGTTTGGATGCAAGGAAGCTATAAAATTAGTTAAACATTGCTGTGGATGTATTACATAAGTACATATTAATCTACAGTTGTTTTTACATCTGCCAACAGTGAGTAGGTGTACTGCAGACCGCAGGCTGCAAGTGGAAAAACACTGCATGCTTTCTTGTTTGCCAGTTTTCAATGCATGTGATTGTATAAATGCAGAGAAGCATCAAAAATGTAAGTTTACACATGGTCTTGCAAGAAGATATATCTCCATCATTCCATGAATACAATCAGTAATTTTAGCAATATCATTGAACAAACATGAAAATAACTGGAGCTATGTGAAGACAAATATAAAACTTTTCAGGTTTCCTTTTCCACCTCTGAATTAGATTTAGTATACAAGGTATGCTTGTTTTATGCAGGTGCCACAGAAGAGACTTCTGTCTTGGATGAAGACACCTCAGATCCATCCTCAACCTGCTTTCCAAAGAGCTGCATGATGCATGAGCGGAACTGCAAAGAGATGAAACAGGAAGATGATTACATGATGATATGATTTCTGACTTATGAGCATTGTCTATGCATATGTTAATTAGGAGCTATTTCATTACAATATTTTGGCAAAGACCTACTTGTCGGTTCATAAAGACATAGATAACAGGGTTGTAGATTGTGGCGCTCTTGGCAAAGTAGGCAGGCAAGGCTGCTGCTAGTGGGTGGAAGGCATAGCCAGGATTAGCAGCTCCAAAGCAGACAAAGAAGGTGTAAGGACCCCAGCAAAAGCAATAGGCAAAGATCATGACCACCACCATTCTGGATACTTCCTTTTCGGCCTTCTGTGTGGACTCTGAGTCTTTCTGCTGCTGGGCAACCTATTGGAGGAAATCACAGTTGCACAGTTTAGTGTCTTCATAGGTTGGAAAAGAATCCCAATCCCAAATAGTAAGCATTGTTTGCTGAACCAGTGAAAAAGCTTACAGCATGGATGGCCCACCACACAGCAATGTAGCAGAGAATAATTATGGCCAAGGGGATTATACAGCAAGTGATCATTAACACAATCATATAGGACTGGCATCCAGGATCTTCATTTCCACTGAACACATCAGGTCCGCAGGAAGTCTTCAGACCATGGGGCCAATACCTAGGCAAAGGAAACAAAAGATCCTCCCATTAGTTTTATTTGAAAATCTGCAGGGTAAATGTTTATGATGATCAACACCTAAGACACCAAACATAGATTCCTACCTGCTCCATCCAAAAATGGGAGGTGCACACCAGAAGGCAGCCCAGACCCAGCAAAAGACAATTCCAGCAATAGCCATTTTACCATCAAACTTCACATTTCCAAAAGGTTTGCACACCACCACCCATCTCTCAAATGAGATCACAGTCAAAGACCACAGACCAGCAATACCTGCAAAATTCATTAGTGGTTATTAAGAAATTATCATTCAACCAAATTCCACATAATCTGAATTTGAGATTCTTTCATGTTTTGACCACTTACCACAAGTAGCAACTGTGAAACCCTCGAAAACGCACATTGGATGCCCGAGGATGAAATAGCCAAAGAACTGGTTGCAGACACTGATAGTGCTGGCCAACAGTGTCTCTGCAAGATCAGCAAACGCAAGGTTGACCAAGATCCAGTTGAGAGGGTGACGGAGCTTCTTGAATTTGGCTGTGGCCACCAGCACCAGGCCATTGGTGAAAGTTGAGGCAACGACCACAAAGAACATCCATAATGTAGCAAGATGGTACACCCATCTTGGTGCAATATGGTAGTTGGGTCCTTCAAATGGACCTGTGAAACAGGTGGAAATTTATTTTACAGTAATTCAATAGAAGATACATTTTATCCAGGTGCTATAACAACATTTTAGAATAGCAGATCCCATGTTAAGTGCTGTTCCTCGTTTCAACCCTACAGAAGAATTGTCTGCTCAAACAGACCAGAAGGTAACTAACTTGAACCCAAAGTTTGGATTACAGTGTACATAACAACATTCTCACCTATAGTGTTATTGCTGTTGGTATATACGAAGAGTGAATCCTGTGTTGTGTCGCCTCCCCGTCTCCTGGCTGCAAACATGGCATCTCCCCATTGCTCTGCCATCCTGTGGGGTTTTTCTGAAGTTTTCCGTCGGTGTTGTGATTGCTGGCCTTCTGAACTATACTTATTCTAAGAAATACTTCCTTGTTCTCACAACTTCAATGGTCTCTTCTCTCCTATCTACTACCAACTAGCAAGGTTGGATCTCTGGTTCTTGACTATGTGCTTTTATACCCAGCCAGTCAAGGCCTTGACTGAGTTAGGGTATTCCCCAAATGGGGTCAAGACTGGTACCTGTGCCCACTTGAAGTCTACTTGCAATTAAGATTCTATTGGCTTACGGAGATCTAAGCTTCTCATTTCCAGAACTGTATTGCCATGTTATAGGTGAACTGTAAACATTGTGCCATGGAGCTTTAGGCAGGCCTGTTAGACTATTTTACATTGATTAAATGTTGACCAGTAGTCTCTAAGGTGACCATATGTTCTATATAGCAATTGACCATATAGACATTTATGGATGGCCCTAAAATAAAGCAATATGACTTTTAATCAGTCACATAACCCTAAATGTGAATTTTCACTTTAGAGTTCCTATTGAGTGCAACATTGAGTGAGCTTATTTGGTGTCTGCAACATTGTACAGCATATGTAATCTTTAATTACATTACTGTTTTATTCAGTGTCCTTTTTCCATGAGCAAAAATCTCATGTAATGGCATACTTTAATTAATGTCTGTTTCAAAGAGTGTATATGACACAGGCATGTAGTTTAAGTTTTAACTGGGTTCAAATTGGCTTATTGGGACAATTCAGGTACCTGAACAAAGAACCTAATTACTATTGACAAGGATGCAGTCAAACCTCCCTAATCCACCATAGCTAATGGTTCAGGTTAGGGAAACTATCCTTGTATCAGCTTTATAGGTGAAAGGCAATGCCAATGAAAAGCAGGAAAAAGGTGTAAGACTCCAAAGGAAGGATTATGACAACTCCAGACCTTCTATCCCTGTTTCCTCTAAGCAATATGAGCCTTATCTTTTAAAAATAAATTGTATCCACCACTTAAAGTGTTTTGTGGTAGCTATAAAAAATGAGATATAACAAGGACAAAAATAATAGTACGTGAAGGACAAACCATAGGATTCTTGTTTGCTTAGAAAAAAACAGCATCAGTTGATATTTCATTGCATATATTGTAGAGTGGTCCTCTGGTTATGATCTGATATGTATCTGAAAGACTTTAATTGCAATCGATGAAAATCTGCATTTACATTAACCAATCACGTTATAAACATCTGCTATCCCAAAGTAATATGCAGAATAGGTATTAAATTGTCTCTGAAATGATGGAAATCATTGTCCATTTGTGGTGAAAGTAGAGCAGCTTCCCTCAAAGCAAGATAAGAACCTTACAATGCAAGGATTTACAGTCCAGGTTTTGGGCCTATGATGCCAAGGTTAAAGCTCCAGGACTAAATGTGCTATTTGTTCCATATAGAACTGGTGAAATGTAGTCTATGATCTAAACTTTAGGCCATTGTAAAAGTAATTGCATTGTTTTGACTTTGTTACCAATTCCCTGTCAGTTTAAGAAGCTGTGGGAGTCTCTCAACACCATTTATTTTCCCTGCATCTGTGCACATAATGTGAAAATATTCTACTATCTAAATTTTTTTCCCCAAAACACATGAATACACATGAATAAACCAATTGTATTTTGTTTAGGAGAAGTCTCATTCACAATTTGTAGCCTATTCAACCAAGGGTAAGAGGAAAACAAGATGCAAATAATTAAATAATGAAACGTACATCGTTGGTCACAGAAGAATGACTGAGGTGGATCAGAATCAGAACAATTTTATTTCACCAAAGATGTTGGTAAGTGCTCACGTGACGTATGGCAATAATTATATGTTCCGTATATGACTGATAAGAAAGATTTAAAAGACAAATGACAACAAGACAGTAATTAAACATTTATACATGTGGCTGTCCAGTTTGTATTTGTAAAAGATTTCACATTTCGTATCTGTTGAAAGTGGCTTCATCATCAAAAGATACGTAATACTTCGTATACATAATAATGCATTTTTTTTAATGTTTCATGGTTGCTAATTTGAAATGTGCATTTAAATTCCTTCTCACTGAACTCATTGGTGACATACTTTAGCTTACACTTGCTGCTTGCTAGGTTACTATAAGGCAGCCACAGGTTAAGGTTTGACATTTCCACTGGGACCAAAGCAGCTTATTGGGACGTTTGGGGTGCCTGGTTACCCTGAACACCAGAGCCTAATTACTATTGACAAGGAAGTAGTCCAAACCTCACTAATCCCTCCGGATTGATGGTTCAGGTTAGGGAAAGCAGGGTTTAACAGAAAACCTCAACGGGGTCAGACTTTAATCTTTCATCGCATCCTGCTGTGAATCTCCCCCCCTTCCCCCAACCTTGGCTCTTTTGTCTATTGTGAAATAGAACAGCAGGAAGTTAACATTAAGACTCCTATGCACACGCGATGATGAAGATGGATCTACCAAGAAGAGTGCGAGCAGTCTGTATTTTTTTTCATTTCATTCTTTCCTTGTTCATATTTTATGTTTATGTTATATATCCCTCAGTTTTGTTCTGTGTCTAATGTTTATTTTGAGACATTTATGCATTCTCAGAATTAGTAAAAGGTATTTATCTGGTATAAACAGATTTATGATGTTAAATATTTTAACTTCATTTTCAAGGACAGCAAACTTAGCAGCTCTCAGAAGTGTTTGGGTGGAGCTCTTCTGCAGTTTTTACTTATTGATTGCTATTACCTTTCTAGATGGAATGTTTTCTTTAAAACAGCTTACAGTTAGAAAAGTGGATTGCGGACATTGACGGATCCACCAAATTCTACAAATGCTTTTCTTCCCATCACATGGTGCAGCAATTTATCAGGTGTATGTCTGGAATTCCGCTAGTTCTGAACTATTCATAATTGGTAAAAGTTCACTACTAGCAGAACTCGGATTTACACCTGAATACCAGCGGAAGCCCAGGCTCATGACACAGTCTGGTCTTGAATGAAAAGTTGTTCATCATCTGGTATTTCCCTTTTCAAATTTTTTTCACTTAATAAATATGATGTTTGGCAAAAATGATGTTGATAGAATAAGGGGACCCATGTTGAACCCATGATCTTGTTTTATTGTCATCATTTTTGTCTAAAAATACACAGTATTTTCACAGTACTTCCATGGTTTTCATATTGCATCCTTACGACAATTAATTATGTGCTTCTTTGTATTGTTGTGGAGAAATTTCCCTTTTGGAGCAACTTGAAGTTATCCAGCTAATCTCTGTCTTCTTTTTTGTAGCTGCTTTTCCATCAGGAACATTTTTTCTGTTTTACTCTAATAGTACTGCAGATTTAAAAAGATGCAGATGCACCAGACTTGTGTGACTGCAGCTCCTGTTTCTGCTACTGACCTATGGATTTACTGTTTGGTAGAAGAAATATAAAATTATTTTGAAAATGTCAAAAATGTGTATTGATGATGATGTGTGTGTGTGTGCGTGCGTTCGTGCGTGCGTGTGTGCGTGGGTGTGTGTGTGTGTGTTTCCAAAAGGACAGCAACCCCGAGCTTCAGTGCCTCAGTTAAAAAAGAGAACGCTGCTGAGACCTGGGTCTATCTCTTTTTGAAGAACATCATCTATGGTGAATGTGAAGCTTCCCAAAAAGGATCCAGTCAACAAATACCTGAACTAGAACTCATACATCTGGGTTTAGAGTTATCTTTCAAAAGGGCATTTTGTGTATCTGAAAGACTCATGGGAGATTAAAACAGTAAATAACTGTTGCTGAGACACATTCACATCACAATTTCTTTCATACCTTGCTTTTATTATTATTATACATTTTTTTCTTTTTTTCATAAAACCATTTGCTTTTACTATACTTTCAAACAATTGCATTAAAAGCAAAAATAAAATACTACTTGTAATGCATTCATTATTTACATTGAGAAAAAATATCTTTCACCACCAAAATCATAAGAATTGGAGACAAGTGTACTTTTTTCAATTCACAGAATAAAATTTAAAGGACTTTTACTTTTGAATAGGTCAGAGATGATGTGCAGAGCAGAAACAGTGGAATTTCATTTGTACATGAAGAACAAGGAAATATGGTGCTTACGTGTTTGTGTGTGTGTCTGTGTATGTGTGTGTGTCTGTGTGTATCTGTGTGCATTAATAATCTGAAAACGAATTAATTTCAAGCCACTGAAACACACTCTTTTTGTAGACATCTTCTGAACAAGCCAAATCTGTAATAATGCCTTGTATAAAAGCTGCAGGTCTGTGATATTCCTCGCTCAGTCCGAATGGGTCTATTTCTCTGGTCCTACAGAAGAGACCTGAGTCACCTGAGATGAAGTAGAGGTTTCGTCATCATCTCCAAATGGACTCTTGCCACAGAAAATCATCTTCATCATGCAGGAGCGGAACTATAGTTCAGACAGAAAAGAGACACAAAACATGGAGAAAAGTTGCAGCAGTAGTACAGAAAATTAGAATTTCTTAAAAGGTGACTATCATGCTCCAACAACTCTTTTACCCTTCTACTGTTTGATGTCTGATCACACATATTGTGCAGATATCAGCTAAGTATTGATACTAAAGTGAGTTTAGGGGGAACCTGGTCACTTTCTATTACATAACCACAAAATGCCAGAAGAAACTGGGAATGGGTAATGAATGATGTAATCAATTAAATCAGCAATCAATGAAAGCCTGATTGTATCTCTCCATGTTTCTCCAGAAAACAAAAGTCAGTAGTATTATACTAGTAGTACTGCATGCTGAATTGTTGGTTAGCTTCAGGGTCATTGACTTGTTATGAGAAAGTCCAAAATGCAGTTTAGAAAAAGATATATATCATTATAGACATCATTCTAGAAATATTTATGCTATTATGCATTTTTTGTATAAAGTTCTTTGTCATTCAATGTCATACAGAAGTCGAAATTTTTCATTCTCTCTCATTTTTGATGGATATGCAATGACTATTGTTCCTCTCCTTTTAAGTTTTAATTGTCATTGGGTGGGGAAAAATAATATATATATATTTTTAAATATACCGGTATATACAGACCCTCATTCTGTATTTCACTTGGAATTTCCTTCATGGCTGAAAAATTTGTTCGAAAAAAGTTCAAGCTGATTTAAATGGCTTCAAAATACTGTTAAGCGTAGTGGCATCAGCACCTGTTTATTCATGAAGACATAGATGACGGGATTGTAGACTGTAGAAGCTTTTGAGAAGCAAGACGGTATGGAGCCCAGTCGTAGGTCAAATGCTTGGCCCCGGTTGAATACCACCCACAGAGCAAAGGAGGCATAGGGCACCCAGCACACTAGAAAACCCAACACCATCACCACCACCATCTTCGTTACTTCTCTCTCAGCCTTCTGTGTGGAGGCGGAGTCGGCCTGTGCTTTGGCTGCCTAGTGGACACACAAAACTGCAGCGATCATACAATGGACGCAAGCATTGTCAATTATATACTCTTAGCGCGCCATCTAGAGGACACTACAGGTACAGCAACAGTACAACAATGTAGATTATGGGATTCTGTTTTTTTTCTTCTCCTGGACCAAAATAGGTGGCTTGTGGGATAGGTGATGTTCTACCTGTGTTGAAATGCAGTGCGTTATTTCTCACCATTTTGAGAGTGAAGAGCAGCTGGCCATAGCAGAAAAGGATGACAGTAAAGGGAAAGCCAAAGCAGAAGCAGAAGAGAAACATGACGTATGACTCATTGTTGTATTTGTTTTCGGTTGTGTACCAGTCGGGACCACAGGAACACTGCAAGCCCTCTGGGATGTACCTGCAAATTGTAAAATATTTTCCTTCCATTAATGGTCTAATGTATATATAAATGTACATAAAGATTTATATATAAATATTTATCTTGTTAAATTGTTTTGGTAGTCCTAGATATGTCACTGACTGCACTGATCAGCCAAAACATAAAAAGACAGACAAATTAATACCATTGGCTATGTAGTTATTTCATTACAATAGCAGCTGCCAGGGCATGTGAATATATGACAGTGAATGAACAGCTGGAACATGAACAAGCATAAGGATCTGAGCAACTTTTATCAGGGCCTTATTATAATGGCTAGATGACAGAGCAAAACAACTGTGTAAAACTGTGTTACACAGAGTAAAACAACTGTGTAAATCAGTGATCGTGGGCACCCAAGGCTTATTAATACACGTGGGAAGTAATGGTTAGCTTGTTTGTTCTGATGCCAAAGAGGAACTCCTGTTGCACAAAATAATGCAGGCTCAGGATTAGGCAGGTAGTTTAACTGTCATGGCTGACTGGTATTTGTGGCAGTGTTTCAGCAGCAGCTATTTGCCAGAACACTTTACTAAAGACATTTCACCTGAAGTTTTAAATCCAACGTAAAATATACTGTATGTCCAAATATATTTTCATATTTCAAGTACAACATCAGTTGTTTTTCACAAGTTTCCAGATGTCCATGTTTAATCTAGAATGGCTAAGAAATGATCAAGTACAATGCATTTGCTTTGCACTTAAGAGAATATTAATAATTATTCTGAAACTACTATAAATATCATTGATGATGATATGTTTTAACACCACATAAACCATTCATATGTATGTGGTCTGGGGTTTAAAGGGAAGGCCCAAGCTGGCCACAAGCAATACACTGAATAAATGAATAGACACTGATTTTCATTTTGTGTGTGTGTGGAAGGGGAGGGGGGGCTGTAGAAATTCCACAAGACTTTACGTAAAAAAGTAATAATAGCTGTACACAGTAGGTCACCTGAAAAAGAAGCTGAAAGCTGAAGCTGAAAAACATATCCCCTACAAAAGACATTAAAATTTGCATTAAAATAATTTTATTGAATCCTTGAGATATTATTATGGCTGGGGATCCAGACACTGTTGTGCCACTGGTTGTTTAGTAACTACAATAAATCATCAGGTAAATCTAAATTATTCAGTAACTATAATCATTCAACAACTAATTTGAAGCAATAAAAAATGGGAGTTATGAGAGTGAGGAAATGAAGTGTTTATCCACATTTAAACCCGTCAAATTAAATGTCTGTCTGAATTTACTCCTTTCTTAGAGTTTTTCTGACCTGCTCCAGCCGAACAGTGGAGGTGTTGAGGCAAGCAGAGCGAAAAACCAGGTGATTGCGCAGCCGATGATGGCATGAGTTCCCTTAAAGGAGAAGTTTCCCACTGGCTTACAAATGACCAACCATCTCTCAAAAGCCACAACCGAGAGAGACCATAGACTGACCATACCTACAATGGAGAAAAAATAAACTCACAATAAAACACAAAAAAGCACACATACAGACTGAGGTGCTGGTGAAGCAAAGATCTGATCTGCTAAGTCTAAAAATCCAGTACTAAAACTGTACCTCAAATTTTAAGATATTTTAATAATTCTTAGTCTAAGAATGAAATATTCATTATCCATGGTGCACTGCAAATTTCATTATACATTGTGCACTGAGATTAAAGCTATTACACAACATTACAGAAAATGCTATACATTTACAAAATGTAATAGAACTTCAACTATTAAAACATATCAACCTGAATGACTAAAGTGCATTATTTTTATTATACGGAATATATTCACAATTTCTTGCAATATATTGCCTTTTCACTTGTCAAATTAGTTCCAAATGAAAAACAAAATCAGAAATAGAATCCACTATATAAACTATATGTGGTAATAATTATACTGATGTAATTGAATTGAAAATAAGAAAAGTAAATTTAAAACATCTTGCTTGTGAAGAAATATATATATTTATATATGTTAATACGTGAATTCAACACATTACCTCCTAAAGTTGCAACAAATCCCTCAATTTTGCATGCAGTGGCACCGAATACAAAGTACCGATTTGCGAAGGAGAAAAAGGCGGTGAAGGAGCCGACAGTGGACACCAGAAGGTTAGACACAGCAAGATTTACAAGAATATAGTTGAGATGTGATCGCAACTTCTTGTACTGAATAGTGCAGACAATGGTTAGGGCGTTGATGGATGTTCCGCCGACAAACAGAAAAAACATGAAGACTGCCATTGCCATGTAAATTCCAGACCCTCCCAGATGATCCTGGGGCACCAGGAAAGGGCTGAGGGCGGTGATATTATTGGTGTCCAGCTGAATGGGGATGTAGAAATCCTCTGTAAACTCCTGCTGACGAGTCTTCATTTTGTCACAGTTGTGGCCCACACAGTAGACAACAGTAGACTTTCTAAAAGGCTCTAACAATTTTTTCTGTTTACTCTACAGTAAGCTACAGCATTGCTTTGGGAAAAGACATCTAAACGATCTTCAGTCAGCCTGTGAATACACGTTATTGTCTGAAATGTCTGTCTTGAGGGATGTCTTAAGAGATCTTTTATAGGTCTTATAGGGCTGCCCTTGTTAATTACATGCCCACTGACACACACACACACACACATACACACACACACACACACACAAGACTCTTCTTTTAATCTGCTTTCCTGTAGCAGAACCTGTCTAATTCGGATAATCCCATTCACTGAGCAGCGTAGTTTGGTTTTAGTGCTGTTTGCTAATCTGCTAGGCAATGCTAATAAGCAGCTAATCGCGTGTATTTGGCTTCCCTGTAATCCACTCTGAGTGGAATTATCCCTCAGCTTTGAGACTTGGCCTGCTGGATGTTCCTGCCTAAGGAAGAACCAAAGAGATTTCCGTAACCAAGAAAGGGATTATTACCACGAGTTTCATCAGATTTCAAAACTGAATCCAGTTTTGAACTAGATCACTTATTATGTGTTTGTTTTTTGAAAGCAGTATAGTAGGTTCATAACACCATTTGTATTACACTTGAATGAGCATTATTCTCATACATGTGGCTATGTAACATGTTAAAAACAAAAGGGAAGAATTTGATATAAATATAGCCTTTTTAAATGTGGGTATAAATGCCCCCTTTCAGCCAATCACCTTTGTATTATCACAGATAATTTGTCCTGATTTTACAGATTATTGTTTATGATACTGGGTTATTTTCATGTCATCTGGAACTATTATGTCCATTGGTAGAATGTTGCATCTATGTATTTATGTACTGCAAGTCTGCACATCCTGCATTTGCTAAAATATTTGGTGGTATCTGGAACTAAATCCTGTGCTAAGGAACTTATGAAGCTGATGCCTGAATTGCTGACAGTCATTTGTTTATTCGTTAATCAACTCCATTAATAAATGATCTTTCTTTAATATTTAGAAAGAATAATTGGTGTATGGTAATTTAGTCAAATGACTAGATTGTTGTAAAACAGACATGGAACATCTTTTAGTATCATATTACTTTGACTATATTTTAATATATTATCCATTCAGTATGAGAGAAGGTGTTTCTCAGATAGTCCTTGTCATATGGTGATACTACTCTTCTTGCCTTTAGCGTAATTAAACTGTTAATATAACTTACATTGACTTCTCTTGACCAAACCAGCTACACCATTCACTGTCTGAACAGGTGCTTATGGTTGTGTTTATCCAAGGCATGGAAGCCAGCAGGCTTACTAAGAGTATGTGGATGGACAGTACATAAGCCTTTTACTGAGAAAAATAAATATTTAAAAAAAGTAGTAAACAATTTTGTGGTCCCAACACATGCACATGGAGACCAGAATTTGGCTTTTATTTGCCATTTGCTAGAAAAAAGTTCGAAAAGATAGAATTAGCCAAAAGTAGGTAAAGGAAAAAAAGTAGGTACTACTGCTCTATTCAGCCCTACGTAAAGCTTGGTAGGTCCATAACAAAGTGGGATTCTGATCTTATGTTTTTATTGAGAACAACCATAAACAACTCATATCGCTTGTGGAAAAATATGTGAACTCTTGGAATTAATAATTGGTTGACCACGCCATGACAGCAAGAACTAAAACCAGGCATATACTGTAGCTCTGGATCAGACCTGCACATTGTTCAGGAGGAATCTTAGCAGCAGAACTGTTTTAGCATGGTCATAGTCTTCAGACGTGATCTTGTGTAGGGCTCTCTTCCAGTTATTCCATAGCATCTGTATTGGGTCTTTATTGAGGTTTGGCTTGGCTACTCCAAAAGGTGGATTTTGTTTTTCTGAAGTCAGTCTCTTGTGGTCTTGCTCCAGTGGTTTGGGTCATTGACCTGTTGCATCACCCATATACAGACATTCTCGCATTATCCAGAAGAATTTTTTGATACACTTGGGAATTCCTCTTCCCCTATATGATTTCAAGCTAGTGAGGCCATGTTGCAGGCCCAAAGCAGGCCCAAAGCAGGCGCAAATCATATATTCTTCACAATACTTTATGGTTGGGATAATGTTTGTATGATCATATGCAGCTCCCTTTTTACACCAGATTTAATGCTGAGTGTTTTGCCCAAATCATTTTATCAGTCCGCAAAACATTTTATCATTACCACTGTGGAGTGTCAACACGCTCTTTCAGAAATTTTAGGTATGTAGAAATATTGTTTTTAGTAGGCAGCAGCTTCCTTTGCTTCCTTGCTTGTTCAATGTTTTATGCACTGTAGACTTATGAATACAAGAGGTTAGCCAGTTCCTATGATGTCTTCATATCTTTAGCTGTCATTCAGGGTTGTTCCTTTACCTCATTGATGAGTTTTCGTTGTGCTCTTGGGGTCATTTTGACTGGGCGCCCACTTCTTAGTACAGTAGCCACAGTCCAAAAGTGTCATCATTTGTAGATCTGGTAGATTGGTGAGAGGAGAGCTGTGCCTTCAGGTCCGCAAAGAATTTCTGGGTCTCAGTGGTCCATAAAAACCACCTCTGGGTCTTGTGGGTAAGAAAGAAAAATTAACCCCACAGAAAAATGTAGGCCTAGGCCACTCCTGAATAGCCTTGACCTTGGCCCATTCCATGCTCAAACTGCACTTGGCCGCCACAAGTTCCAAAAATGGGACTGAATAAACATGGAAGACAAACTTCTCAGATTTAACAAATAGATAGTTCTCCAGCAGCAGCTGCCAAGATTCAAGAGACTTATTGTCATGTGTATCATGACAATCAAGTCAATGAGGTGTGCTGCATGAATTTGAATTATGACAATGTTTTTATATATATATTTTATTTATATATGTTTTCTAGAATCAACGTTTCACTTACTTCTCCAACGTCGTACCTCCGTCCGCCAGCAGTAATGATGCTCATTTCTGTTGTTGTGTAACTTTCGTTGTGGCGAAACTTCCGTTGTGGCTTTTGCGTTCGTGTTGCAGCTTTTGCATCCGTCTTGCGGCTTTTGCATTCGTGTTGCAGCTTTTGCATTTGTGTTATGGCTTTTGCATTCGTGTTGTGGCTTTTGCATTTGTGTTGTGGCTTTTGTATTTGTGTGAGCCTTCTCAGCCACCGTAGGTACATGTACAATGAAACATGTATTTGTCCATTGACAGACTATAGATTTGAATGTAATACTATACAAAAATTTACTTATCAAAGGCCTACCCCTCAAGACCTTGTTAATGAATCGTTGGAAGACAGTAGAGGCATTGGTGAAACAACAAGTACTTGTAATGGCCTGAAGGTGACAGTTTTCGGTGACATTTTTCGCTCACCCCCCTTACAGATCCAAATGCGATTATAGGTGCTGCACTGTTTCAGCTTGGTAAACACAGGCCATGAGTGAGTCTTTATCTCACACTGTATTCTTATTCAGCCTTTAGTAGTCTATACAGGGGAGCATGCTGATATCCTTCTTTCCCACAAAGAAGAATGTAGCACCTGTTAGGGAGGTAGAGGATCCCAGAGCTAGGGCCTCCAGGATGTATTCGTCCATTGCTGCCCGCTCTGGCCCAGAGAGGGAAAAGAGGAGGCCCCTGGGATGCATGGCCAAAGACAGCAATGATGCAGCCTTATGATCGGTGAACTGGTAGGTGCTGGGCTTGCTTTTTACTGAACATCTCCCTGTGGTCCCAATACTCGGGGGGACTTGCAAAAGATCAGTGGCCCCTAAATCCACATGTTCCCTTAGGTGCTATTACTCTTGGTCTACCAGCTATAAGGTGGTAGTGAGGAACATCCCTAAATAAGGGGGCAGGTCCTCAGGCCTGAGGCGGACCTAATACTTTTCCTGATGCTTAGGGAAGTCAAGTCTACAGTGTCCTGGCTGCCCACAGAACATGCATTGTTCCTCCTGCAGGTGTGCCTTGCACTCCTTGGGGAGAGTTGAACCAGCTTAAGCTGCAAAGGCTGTGGCTCATTTGTGGGCTCAATTTATGTAGAGCCCACGCCAAATGCCACTCATGCCCACTGATTGTTCTCAAAAAGCACCTGCTAGTTTGGGGAGGCGGTGCTGCTCCCCAACTTTTTATAGTGCTGAACACTGGTATGGGGGCTGTATCCTCCCTACATGCTTGGGGTTGTGGAGAAGGCCCTGAATCTACTCAAAATACAAATAATATTTATGGTTTTGTGTTGGCGATTCTGCATATAATATTCAGCCTACAATGACTTCAACCTCATAAGTCTTATAACTTATAAATTAAACTGATAAAATTAGGTCTAAAACTTCTAAGGCAGTCAGAGTGTCCGACTAAGGTCATACTTTCATTTTATTGGCATTACTGATATAGATACCACATTTACTTCAGCCTGACACAACAACAGTGTGCAGTTTGCAACAGTCAAAACTGACACTCTTTATAGTGGGACAGTTTAGATTTTTGTTCAATATTTTTTGCCAATTCTTGGTTGCCAAGACTTCAGTTGCTCATCCATCTATGGTGACTGTCTGATTCTCTTTTTCATGACATGCATGCTGTGTACAAAGCCACATAGTAATGCACGTAGAATGATGCCTGGCATTGTCTTGCTAAAATAATCATGAATTTCACAGAAAATATACCATCTTGATCGCAGAATAAGTCTCTTTAAAATAGCTAAATATGCTTCCATGGCTAAATGTTTGTTGTTGAGTTTTGGTATAAAAGCTTTTAATTTTTCCCAAAAGCTGAAAGGTGGACTCATTTGACCACAGTGCAAGTTTCCACTGTCTCATCTGTGATGAGCTTGGGCCCAGAGAACTCAGAGAAGTGGTGATTCTGTATAGAACAGAACATTGTCTTTCTCTTTATATAATATCAGGTTCCATTTCTTGATGCACTGGCAGACTGTGTTAAGTGACAATGATATTTACTGTCCTGCCATGCCTGTGTGGCTTAAATTGAGGTTTATCATGCAGTGTCTTTGAAGGCTCAGAAGTGCCTGGCCTACAGGACCTGAGATTTCTTTGGAATCGCTACATCTTTTCACAATATTTTGTACTGTAGATGAAGAACAACCTCAATTCTTTGTAACCTTGTGTTGACAAATGTTCTTTTTGAAGCTTTCATGAAGTTTGCCAGAAATATCTGACAACAGTTTGGGTGAAAATCTATTTATCAACAGTGAAGTCAAGTCAGTTTAGTCTAGAGCACTTTTTACAACTGACATTTTCACACAAAAAACTCTAAGCTCTGATTAGCAAACCAAGGGTGACAGTGGCAGGGAAAAACTCCCTAGCTTCCTAAAAATGTTGGGAGAAAGTATAACTATGAAGGAGAATCTCTGGTACTCCTCTGGTCACAGGGCAGCAATATGAACAAGAAAGACAAAAAAGAGCTTCAGTTTATTAGACTCCATAGCTTATCCAGCATATGCATATGAAGTATTTGAAGATGAAAATTGCACTTGGCAGTTGAATTACTCTGGGATAGGTGAACTGGAGGCCCCAGTTATGGATGACCTAATCAAAGGTACAAGAGCCAGAAGGTAAAATAGACATGGAGCAGCATACCACTCCACTATCAACAAGTGAATGCATCAGAGTGAGGGGGCAATAGTCATCTATCAAACATCCCAGTTTACCATCATACTCTATGCCTGAAAACCCTCAATATCTGCCCCTTAATCTAGTAAAAAATAGTGTATTTCCCCACCAATAAGCTGCCCCACATTATAGGCTGCCACATTCCACGAGCCACAGAAAATTCTCATTTATGTTTAAAAAATCTAAGATAAGCCAACCCATGTTATTAACCGCAGCATTACTGAATTTACTGATCTGAAGTAAAAGCATCTTACTTGTCCTTTGCAGCTTTATAACGGTAGTGACATTATACCATAGTTGAGCATAAACAATTAAATTGATAAAAATATGATATACAAATATCATTCAGCAATGCAAGAGCAACGCTGCAGAATTTAAGCTCCAGGCATCACTTGTAATATCCAATATGAACGCATTCAATACTATTGACAGTAAAGCAGCACAACTTGAAATTGACGTTTACGGATCCGATTTGAAGAAAGGTAAGCCTAATAACTTTTGCATTTCAGTGTTGCTAATTTTAACTGAGACAAATTTAGGCTGTGGGAATTCATCGGGCGGACAAGGACACTCACACACAAGGGTTCAGTATAACAAGGAGGCCTGCTTCGGTTTATTTTACCAGCCTTTAGCCTTTAAAGCTCTGGTACCTGTGTGACCGCTCCAGGAGAGTTTGCACTACACACTTTACCCTCATGTGCTGAAACTGATGCCGGGCGTCTGGCTCAACAGGTTATTAGCTAGATAAATAAACACGTCTATGGTGAGCGCAGAGCATCAGCGCACACCAGGGCATCTAGTAATACTGGCAAACCTTCTTAAACTGGCATAACTTCACTCTGTAACACAGGAACACACCAAAACCCCCATAAATCCTCACTCCCGTGATTCTCCGCAGCAGCCACAGCGGTAGCTCCCCACCAGCTTCACTACACTACTAAAGAATTGACATGGCTGGTTGACTTTGCTGCATGACAGAGCAGTGCAGAGCCATTTTCTAGCAGCAAAGAAAGGTTTTTTTCTTCTTCTCATCAGAATATGATAAGATTGTGAGTTTAGTTAGTAAAGCTAATCATATGCTGCATTTAGACGGGATCAACTCTACAACTGCAGAGAGTTTGCGTATTTTGGTATTCTGATGGCTAGGCTAACTGCTAACCGATGCTAATTCTGGTTATAATATAATAACTTGCTTTCCAGCTTTATGCTGTGGGGAAAGCAATATTTTATGGACTGAAAGACACTTGACACAAGGATTCAGTGCAAACAAACAGGACACATCTCTAGGAGAGTTCACACAAACCATTTCTACCCAAGTGTGAGACTAGATGGTGTATGTCTGGCTTACTGTGTTATTAACTACATCACTAAACATGGTGATGGTGAGCTCAGACTTCCAATATCAGCTCACCCCAAAAACCACAGCCAAAATGTGTGCGTGGTTAAAACCGTCATCTCTTTACACTGTAACACACAGAACATGGCAAACACTACAAACACCTCCCTCCCCATGATGCCCCACGGCAGCCCAGCCACTGTAGCTCCCCCAGCTTTGTTACAATATCTTTATTGCATTTCGAATTGTTCATTGCTGCAGTAAGCAGTACATTTAAATGTAACTAATTATCTGGGGATGTCGTCTTTTTGTACTGAATTATACTTTTAGCAAATGTGTTTTCATGTTTTCCGATAGGCCGGCCCATTTAAGCAGGCCACACCCAATGCCAGGTTTGCAAAACCAATTTATAAGACACTGCCTATTGTTAGGGAAATACAGTACACTAGAAAGCTTAAACAGATATGTTTTCAGCCTAGACTTTAATGAGACTATGTCTGAGTACCAAATATGAATTAAAAGGCTGTTCCATGACTGTAGGACTGTATGAGAGAAAGCTCTGCACCCTGCTGTGACATTTATAACACCGGGTATCAACAAAAGGCCTGCATTTTTTTAATGTAGGTAGGCGTGGTGGATCACAAAACACCAGGAATTCACTTAGATACTGTGGCACAAGACAATTCAGTGCTTTATAAGTCAATAGCAGTATTTTATGATCATTGTGAAATTTGATGCACAGTTTTCACTTAGGGGTGTACTCACTTGTGTTGCCAGTGGTTTAGACATTAATGGCTGTGTGTTGAATTATTTTAAGTGGGCAGCAAATTTACACTGTTATACAAGTTGTACACTGACTACTTTACATTGTATCAAAGTGTCATATCTTCAGTGTTGT
>JBBIGC010000131.1:6117534-6130485 GCA_037576955.1 Lepidarchus adonis | reverse complement strand
GTGTGTGTCCATTCCTGGTTTCTTTTTTTCCATGTTTATCACACTTAAATGTTTCAGATCATCAAACAATATTAGTCAAAGACAACACAAGTACAAACAAAATGCTGTTTTAAGGGAAGGATTTTATTATTAAAGAACAAAAAAAATCCAAACCTACATGGCCCTGTGTGACAAAGTGATTGCCCCCTAAACCGAATAACTGGTTGGGCCCTTAACAGCAACAACTGTAATCACGTGTTTGTGAAAATTTGCAATGAGTCTTTTACAGCGGAATTTTGGCCCAAACTCATCTTTGCAGAATTGTTGTAGTTCAGCCACAGTGGAGGGTTTTCAAGCAGGAACCTCCTTTTTAAGGTCACACAGCTTCTCAGTAGGATTCAGGTCAGGACTTTGACTAGGCCGCTCCACAGTCTTCATTTTGCTTTCCTTCAGCCAATCAGAGGTGGAGTTGCTGGTGTGTTTTGGATCATTGTTCTGCTGCAGAACCTAAGTTCATTTCAGCTTGAGGTCATGAACAGCTGGACAATCTCCTTCAGGAGTTTTTGGTCGACAGCAGAATTCATGGTCATCACAGCAAGTCTTCCAGGTCCTGAAGCAGCAAAACAGCCCCAGACCATCACACTACCACCACCATGTTTTACTGCTGGTATGATGTTCTTTTCTTAATGTTCTTTTTGCTCAGCAGTGGTTTTTGTTATGGCACTCTGCCATGCAGGACATTGTTGTCCAGTCTTTTTCTCATGAACACTGACCTTAACTGAGGAAGTGAGGCCTGAAGTTCTTTGTATGCTGTTGTGGGTCTTATGTGACTCTTGGATGCGTCGGCACTGTGCTCTTGGGGTAATTTTGGTCGGTCGGCCACTCCTGGGAAGGTTCACCACTGTTCCATGTTTTCACCAATTTTGGATAATGGCTCTCACTGTGGTTCTCTTGATCCCAAAACTTTAGAAATGGCTTTAAAACCTTTTCCAGACCTCAGTTACTTTATTTCTCATTTGTTCCTGGATTTCTTCGGATCTCAGCATGATGTCTAGCTTTTGAGGATCTTCTGGTCTACTTCACTTTGTCAGGCAGCTCTTATTTAAGTGATTTCTTGATTAAAATGGGAGGGGGGATCACTTTGTCACACAGGGCCATGTAGGTTTGAATTTTTTTAATAAATAAAAAAATCCTTCACTTTAAAAATGCATTTTGTGTTAATGTATGTGTGTATTTGATACAATGTCAGAAAAGGTGGAAACATTGCAGAGATGTAAGACTATAGGCACTGTACTAACATTTCATCAATAGCATCAAGTCACATTAAAATATTTCGTCTTGCAAAATAAAGAAAATAATAGAATTAGCACTTTCTCACTGAAGGCCGAGTTTTATTGAACTATGGATGAGTAACGGTTCAGATTAGATGGTTCTTGTATGAAGATTAAGGCGGAGTTCTCTAACGCTAAACATGAATCCACAGGTGAACAGGCCACTGACCATGAAGAAAGATGGGATACAGACAAGAAACCGTAAAGTGACCAGCAGGAATAAGAAGGGGAAGAAGAGTGGGGGGGTGGAGCTTTATCCTGAGCTGGGCCCCCCTATGACACAGGAAGAGTGTGTGGGGGCATTTACGCTTCCACCTGGGCCTCTACTCTCATACAGTGCCAATCCACACCTGCCGTACACACACCACCCTAACTCTGGTATGGTTCCCACAATGGTGTGAAGAGAGATATCTGGAGGACTCACAGGATTAGATTCTGCTGTATTATATATGACTAACAAAACGAACGAGCTGCCACATTACTACCACCAGAACAAAGATTACTAGCATTACTAGCATTATTAGCATTACTAGCATTACTAGCATAATTGTTCAGATAATGATTTCACAGCAGAGTGACAGTAAAACAGTATCAAAAACTTAAATGCCCCTGAAACTGAGCTTATTAATAAATACTGCTAACAATTATTCAGTAACTATGCCATTTTGACCCAGTTATTGGCCTTTTTCCCTGTAAGTAGTTTAACCCTTTAATCAAGCTACACACTCTCCGGCTTATAATTCAGTCCACGTGAACAGTCAAGCAAATGATGCTAGTGTCATCTGATTCTTCTATAGAGCTCTGGAAGGAGTGGTAAACTTGTTGTGTGATAAAATGTAAATATTCATGACATTTTTTTCTTGCTCTGTAAATGTCTGCAATGCATTTTGCAACGACCTTTGAAGATTTTAATAGAGTTTAATTCTATTGATTTGTATAACGTTTATCTAGTTTTGGGGGTGAGGGGGTGTGGTGATGAGATCGCTCTCATTGGTGATTTGCATATGCATGAAGGTATCATTGACACAGAGATATATGCTGCCATTGTATTTTCCCAGGAATTATTGTTATTTCACCAAAAACAATGCCAAGTGTCATTCTTCATGCACTATAACAGCTCATCAACTGTTCAGTCACAGTGGAAAAAAACATTACTATCCTCAGTTACCAAATGATTTAAAGGTGTGAAGATTTTTTTTAGTTTTGCAAACATTTTTGTTGTTTAAAAAGCATTTTTAAAATGTTTCTATCCAAGTTTGTCAGTGAAAACTATGCAAATCTTTTCTTTGTACCTTGAATCGAGTTCAAGAGAACGAATAAACCACAGATAGATTTTATGCATTTTACATGTATACATTGTATATGTTTGCACTTAAATATTCTGAACTGTTACTGTTTTGTGGCTTAGTCACTGAGGCACAAATATTTCACTCATCACCCACTTATATTATACTCTGATAGTTTCATTCATGTGTATTAAACTCCCACAAAGTGAAATGAAAAACCACAGTGATCTGGTTTAACCTAAATTAATCTGAACATGTCCATGAGAAAGGCTTCTAATCATTCATTATACATAATTCATTTCATTTTCTGCAATGAATTTATGAGACTGGATTTCATCAGATAAAACATTAGTTTTAAATTCGTGTCAAACCCCACATGATGGTGGAAGGCTTTCAAAAAACCTATGTATATTATATATTACAATTAAAACAAAATAATGTATATTATTCCATGATTTATAGATTAAAGCTATAGACATAAATGAATTTGAAATGTTTTTCCTTCTCCTATAAACATACCAGATACACAGCTCAGATATACAGTGGTAGTTTAAAGAAAACCTAGTTAAACAAATTAAACATAAATGATTATATTTGGTCATTTATTTATTGAAAAATGTAAAATAATTAAAAATAAAATAATTAAAAATAAAATAATTTATTTTAAAGAAGAAATCAGTCTGATTTTCTATCAATGGGACGACAATCAGTAGTGGTGTATTACTTAAAGATCAGAGATCCAGCAAAGTCTAATTACACATACAACACATTTGTGAATGTGTATCGTGGTTCAAACAAAGGTGGCGTCAGAAAAGGAGTTGTTGATGCCCATAAAGCTGGAAAAGTCCAGCGATCTAATCAATCAATCAACAGTCAGACAGATGGAGATAATTCAAGTCCATTGTTACCCTACCCAGAGGTGGTTGACCCTCAAAGATAACTCCAACTGCAAGCCATGTAATAGCCCAAGAGGCTATAAAGGAACCCAGGGTAACTTCTAAGCAACTGAAGGCCTGTTTTATATTGGGGAGTGTTGAGTCCACCATCAGTGGAACACTTAACTGCAGTGGTGTGGCAGGGCAACAAGCAGAAATCCACTGTCCTCACACTAAAAATATTGCTGACTGCCTACAGTTTCCTAATGATTATGGACAGAGCAAAAAATACTGCAAGAATGTGTTGTGGTTGGATGAAGACAAAATTGACTCGGATCACACGCAAAATAAATGTGATCAGGACTTCCATGGAGAAAACTTAAAGCGAGGATTCGTGTGAACATACAAGACTTGACGCTGTTCTGTATGGAAGAATGGGCTAAAATTTGAGAGGACTGATCAATAGTTACCGCAAACTGTTAGTTGCAATTATTTCTGCACAAGAGGTCTCAGTACATATTGAAAGCAAAGGTTCATTTATATTTGCCACATGCAGATGTTATTGGATCTTCTTTGGTCAAAAAATACATGAACAAAATTCTGAAAAATACATAACACTGCACAACAAAGGTTTTGCTTCTTGAACACTGTTTGGTGTTTCTTCTAGATTTTTGGGCGCTGATCACGAATATCACATCAAAATGTATCCATCAGGTACCATTTCAGAGAAATCTTCAGTTTTGTCATGATTTTTCTTATATTTCTATCCAAACATTTTCACTCCTATTAATGACTTATTAACAATGGTTTGTGAGGCCTGGGCATGTCCAGGAATGGAATCAGGTCAGGTTGGAAGCTGTTCTGTTGAAGATGACATCCCGTGCATGCTGAAACCACCAGAGGATTGGACCTTAGACAAATCAGATGAAGAAACTGCAGTGCATGGTACTGACAGTGACATTGATCCAGATTTTGAACTGTGCTCATCAGGCGATCCACATCTAATAACACGATGATTATTCAGAGATTTGGGTCTGTCAAAAGCAAAAGCTGAGCTGCTTGGTTCAAGACTGCAGAAATGGTGTTTGCTGTCACCAGGTACAAAAATGTCTGTGTTTTAAGACAGGCATCATGATATAACCAATTTTTTTAGCACAAATTGATAGTCTCTGTTTCTGTTGTGAAATAAAAGGATTGTCAGACAGTCAGACAGATGGAGATAATTCAAGTCCATTGTTACCCTACCCAGAGGTGGTTGACCCTCAAAGATAACTCCAACTGCAAGCCATGTAATAGCCCAAGAGGCTATAAAGGAACCCAGGGTAACTTCTAAGCAACTGAAGGCCTGTTTTATATTGGGGAGTGTTGAGTCCACCATCAGTGGAACACTTAACTGCAGTGGTGTGGCAGGGCAACAAGCAGAAATCCACTGTCCTCACACTAAAAATATTGCTGACTGCCTACAGTTTCCTAATGATTATGGATTGTTCTTGGCTGGAAGAGTAGCGTCTCTTCATTGATTCGTCAATGCTAAACCTGAAATCTGTTCTGCTAAACAATGGCAAAGTTTATCCTTTAGTACCTGTTGGCTATGCAGCATAAATAAAAGAAACATATGAGAATATGGTTGTATATATATCGTTGCTCTATTACTAGGAATGCAGTTCAGCTATACAATGTACTGATGTTTCATCTGCTAATGGAACAGCCGTGCTAAAGAGTCGCACTATTCTCAACAGGCCACTCCGTAAAAAGTTCGTTCCAGGACAGAAAAATGTGGCACATGAATTGCTTGTCTACCTGGTAAAGATATTTTGCCTCCTCTTCACATAAAACTGGGACTCATGAAGAATTTCATGATTGTTATTTAAGACAGATGTTCCCAAGAATAACTGATGCCAAGATCAAAGAGGACATTATTGGTGTCCCCCAGATCAGACATGTAATGAGTGACAAGCGGTTTGAAGATCTGTTAGATTTGACTGGAAAAATGGCATAGAAAACCTTCAAAGATGTTAATGACAGAGTCGCAAACTACATTCATCTAGTAGACAAACTTCTCAAAGAATACAAGACAATGAAGTGCAACAGTCACTCAAGATTCATTTCCTCCACTCAAACTTGGACTTCTTCCCCACAAGTCTTGGTGTCAGTGACGAACATGGACTTTGCCGATGGAGAAATGATACATGGGCAACTGGAATCGGTCAACGCTTGCTGGCTACTGTTGGACACTGTATGTAATGCATCAGACAGAGAATACAAAAGAAAATCAGGAGCAAAACACATTTGGTTCTGTTGAATTATGCAAAACGTAAATGTGACAATACATTATTGTAAGTAAATATATAAAAGTCTATTTCTCAGAGTTGATGCAGTAAAACCCAAATGATATTTGTGCAGATCAATTAGTTATCTGTCACAGTCAGGAAAAACTTGAGTTTAAAAAATGTTGTGCAGTGAATTGTTTAATTTCCTACTAGAAAAACTAGATTTTCTTCATCTACTTTTGGAACTTGCAGTGTGAAAATCAATCATTTTAAGCAAAGGACTCCTGTGTATATCTTAGGACTTTATCGACCAATGCGTTATGACCATTTCTTTCAGGATGACCAGTTCTGACCTCCCGGCCTAAATGAATGACTCAAGGAGCACCTGCTACATGCCCTTAAAATTCATTAAGCAAATGAGTGCTGAAATACATTATGAACCAAATCCACAAATAAACAATGATTTGCATAGTTATAAAGGCCAAGTCATTGTTAATGCATGACCGGAGCTCATGTACATTAATACTGTCTCCTCATTACAGAACCCTTACATATTCAATATCTGGACACCAACCACACAGGCAAACTTTACTCATCGCTAACTCTCAGAATGAAATCATCCTCAGGCATGAGTGGGCAACTTTTCCCTCACATGGTTCCTTTAGAAAATAGAACCTCATTTCAGTGACTCAGTTTTTCCACCCTGATACACAAACCCTAAAATACAATGTATATGAAGCCCACAAGTGATATTTCGCTAAGCACGCGATGGTATAATGTGCCAAATTTGAGATAAAGTGAACACTACCTAGCATAAAGATTTAATAATAAAAATTTTAAAAACACACCAAAAGAGTAAAATACGCTTCTAAAGTTGGTGTCATAAACAGTGTGGTGAATCTGCAAATTAGTAGCAGAGTGGCAGGTGGGTTTCTATTTCTTTTCCTTGTTTTCCCTTCAGAGTTTATCAGCTAGGACAGCTTGCTATACACTGGGGAAATAGCAGCAAATGACACTAAGAGATTAGCAACCACAGGGTCAGCTCATTTCGGTTTTTAGAAGCTATCCGTTAGAAACACCAAGTCAGTTTCTGTAGCTTTGGACTGTAAACAGAATAATTCAGTCAAATCTAGGAAGCGTTATCAAAACCACCTCAACAAACCAACATTTAGCATCAAAAACTAAAATGTCTAGGATCATTCAAATATGCTTTGCATCAATTACAGTTGCAGATGTTGAGCTGAAGATCTCATCTCCCGTCCTGAAAGGTTTCGCTGAGTCATTTGCACATGACTCATATTTAAATGATCTTTTTATTTAGAGAAGAAATGGTCTGAGGATTAAAACTTGCATCTAAACATCAATGGTGGGATGGTACAATTCTGCTGGCTAATTGCTTCTTTTATTTTTTTTTTGAAGAACCGAAGATACTTCTAAATTTGCAGTTTGCAAAGAGTTCCATCTAATGGCGGAATTTAGTATTTTGGAAGATTGAGTTTCATAACCCAATTCATTCCACAAACATTTAAAATGCAGATAATGTGCTTACCCAAGAGCCAGTCTCCACCCAAAAACTCTTAATTGTTGATCAAGGCCAAATATTTGGACAGCAAAACCAGGAAAGAACATATAGTTTAATAATAGTTTAATAATCTAAATAAGATTTATACAAAAACTACAGAGAGCCAGTAAAAAGGTGGGAAAAAATTAGAGCAAGATATTAAAGGCCTCCACAGTTCCGCTTATACCCGCCTCTAATGCTGCATGAACTATAGAAATGATTATACTTAGTAAAACTCGAAAATATTTTTTAATCAGACCATTGTGTAGAATATTCTGGCATTAAATACAAAAAAACTGACATTGAACACTTTTTACAACTTTATTAAAACGGTCAAATACATGACATGGTCTAATATAACTGTAGACAAAAACTAAAGCTAGACTAGTGAAGGCTCAACATGAAAGCTGCCTTTAGTTCACTGACCTTTTCTCAGGAGAATAAAAAAAAAATCATATCCAAGCACTTTTTAGTAAATTACAATGTCAATTTTATTTGATCAAAGAGAAACAGATCTATCAGTTTGTTACAATTCCATCAACTGTGTGATTAAATATAGAGGGCTGTGTAATGTAGAAAAAAAACAAAAAACAAAAAAAGCAGATCACCAGTGGGACTATGCATGAAGAATAATACAGTATGTTTTTTTTTGCCGCTTGTTCATAGCAGACATGTTGATAGTAAACAGTTCTTTCAGTGAGCTTGTACCACTGCTTCACTTTGAATAGTTTCAGTTTTCTCGATCACGCTGTTGGAGATCAAACTGAGGTAAAAGTTATCACCTAAGACTGAAGAGGTTGAACACAGGAGGCTGGAGAGAAGCCATCATCTACCCAGCAACCCCACCTCCTTCCCCTTCTCTTCAAACCGTCCAGCTGGTCTGTAGTGACCCTGATTCGGAGACACGCTGCCAGTCCAGATCACCTCATCCGGACTCGAACTGGACGTGGAACCATCGAGAACCTTTTCTTCTCCTCTGGAAGAATTTCTACTTGCTCGGCCATCTCGTTCATAATGGAAACTCTCCCTCAGCACAGTCCCTTTTGACTGAGTCTGCACCACCGAAGGTCGAAATGTAGCTGCTTGCTGAGTGTTGAGATTCATGTTATCCACAACCATCTCCTCTTGATCCGATTCACTATCTGAATCAATTGAAATGGGTTCTGAAGAAGTTCCAGGACCTGGCTTAAAGGCACAGTTGCTTTGACTACTTCGTCCAGTGTTTAAAGCCTGTCTCATACCTCTAAACTGAAGCACTTTGGTGCCCACCTCAGCAGAAAACCCAACAGGAGCCTTCAGCCTCACTTTGGAGGTTCTTGAAATTCCACTTTTTTCCTCATCGTTAACGATGAACAGCCACTCTGCATCAAAATTCATGTCATGTTTGAGCTGGTTCACTGCTCGCATATTAAAGCCAAGTAACGCTACTGGTTTACGAGTAACAAAGTCTCTTTCACATGAACGCCTGTGGTTGGCAAAGTGACTGGAGACATCAGACTTCCACAGCCAGAGACTAGCAGCTAATTTTTCTACCTCACGTTGTGATGGATAAGGACGGTGGTTGAAGTACGCGGTGAGAAAAGCCTTTCGCGCCTCATAGGACTCGTCTGCGTGACCCTTGGGATCCAAGGCCAGGACGACAGGCTCTTCTGGCTTCTCCACAAAAACTGTGGGATAGTACCTGCTTTGGTCCACCATCTTCCTCCTCTTGGGATCAACAGCATCCGATGCCACTAGCTCTCGCTTAAGAGTACCTGGTCCGGTTGAGCGCAGCGTGGAAATAGACTTGCTGCAGTGACCTTTAGGACTTTGTCCGACTCCTCTGCAGTGCACTAAGTGAAGCGTGATGGTGGAAGCAGTCATGTTACTTGTGTACACGCCCAGACAGTGGATGCACTTGTAAGTGAGCTTCTTCTCTACGGGATGCAGCGTCTGAAGTACTTGGTGGCGGTCTCTGAGGTGGTGTGCTAGCGCGTCCGAAATGGGGCCTTTGAGGATAGTGAAACACAATGGACAGAGTGTCTTCCCAACTTCCTTTTTCTGGGATAAAGCATTCTGGGGTGTGTTCCTCATCAAGGACTCACTAGGTTTTTCTGGCCCCTTTACCATCATCGTAGGCCTGGCTACAGGACTGTTTGCTTGCTGCCCAGATGCTGACGAGGACTCTGGTGCTTCCTTCATGTTATATGTGGTAATGATGAGCTGCACATTCTTAGGGCTGCCTTGCTGAAGGGTGAGGTCGAAAGTCAGAGGAGAGCCGCTAAGAGGTTCTCCTGGCTCATTCGGGTGAGCCTGCCTCTTGTGCGCTACTATCTTTTCAACCTCATAGAATGTGGAATGACACTGCGGACACGTCAGCCCATGTACTAGCATGTGGTTCAACAGGGAGTCACTCGGCAGGTATCGGTTACAATACAGACACTTGCTTGTAAAGTTGTGTATCTTCATGATGTACTTGGCCATAGCCCGCACCTTTTCAGCCTGATGCTCTTTTTCAAAATGAGCACTGTATGCACTCTCAGGGAAGAGTTCATTGCAGATGGTGCAAATCTTCCACTTCTGTGTTTGTGAGGTGTTCAGTGCATTTGCTGAAGCCTTCTTGGCTTGCAATGATGTCAAAGTGGCAGTAGCAGCATGCACTGAAGAGAGAGGTAGGGGCTTCATTGAAGGGGAGAATGAGGCATTAGCGTGAGCGGCTGTGACCCCAAAGCCGCCCAGGTGTTTTCCTGTGTGTGGCTGAGAGACTGTGCCAGACATTAGAGCTTTATCAGGTAGTGTAATACGCACTGGTTGTGCAGATACAGAGTTTCCTACAACACCCTGCTTGAAATGGTTACCTACAGGCATCCCCATTACTTTGGGCACACTGAAGCGGTTTACTGCTTGTGCCATGTGAGGAGGTACACCAGAGGCTATTGTGCCACCCCTCTGAATTACGTTGGCCTGTGGTCGAGCCACTACAACATTGGTGTGGCCAATCATTGCGGTCACTTGATGACCAATGCGCTCATGGAACTCAATGACATGCTGGACCAGTGCCTCATAAGAGCGAGGAACAAAGAGGCAACTTTTACAATGAATACCATGACTATTAACCGTCACTGCTTCACTGTTTTCTTGTTTCTCTGAGTTTTTGGCTACATAGGGTGTGGCCACATGCTGGAAGTGTTCCCTGTAGATGTGCCTGCGCACTACATTATACAGTCTGTCCCGATAGGTGCACTTCTTGCAGTAGTACACTGGAAGTTCCTTTCTATCAGCCACCATTGGCTTATCTAGCCGTATACCGTCCCTAACGCCCACCAGGGACCCCTGCGGACTGGCGATGCCCTGTCGCGCCATGTTCTGGGGCATGTGAAAGAGCCTGACATGAGTTTCCAAGGTCCTCTTGTTCCCGCTGTACATGCAATAAGAGCAGTTGAGCAAAATGCGGTTTTCAAAGTCATCTCTGTGAACATTGCGAAAGTGGTTCTTGTACGCTGAGAAGTACTTCGACGCAAATGGACAATCTGAGCAGCAAAACTGCTTTGTTCTATAATCCTGGAAAACATTAGGGGTAAAACATTAATGTTGTATAATTTAAACCGAAGTTACTTTTAACTGTATGTGGCTGTTAAGTGTCTCACCTGTGACTTGGTCCAGGACGGGTCCCACAAGCACACATCAAGGTAGTAATTTTTTGAATAAAACTCATCAGTGTCAAACTCTTTGTAATCCTACAGGGGAGAAGAATTAAAAAACACAAACTGACCATACTTTGAAGGACCAGCACTTAATCAGTTTTAAATTTTAAAACGTTCACACTTCCCATAGCACTTAAGTAATGAACAACCTTTAATTTGTTTTTTTTTTACATTGCATATTAAATAAAGTCTGGCTCTGCTACAGATTTTGACATCAAAACCCAAGTCGTCCATATATGACATGATAGTTTAGTTACAGTCCAAGACCGTTTTTCTAGGACTGAAATGGTCAATCTCTCAAACAAGAAATAAGGGGGGGAAACGCCACAACTGTCTGCAACACACTTCCTTACCATAGACTAGTCAAAAGTTTTGTTTTTCACTTCATTTAAGAAATAATTTTCCATATAACATTCAGACAGAAGATGATTGTGATGTTTTTTCCACTCAATTTAGTCAAAAGAAAGAGCTTAATCTATGGCCCAGAAAGGAATATTTCTGGACAAATGGAGATTGTTGTATTTGTTTATCGTTCATGATAAAAAGGTTTTACTCACCTCGACATGTTCCTTGCAATAATCCAGCCCGATGTCACTTAACAGCCTCTTGACCTTTTTCCTGGCTTTTCTCAGCCGAGTCAGGTTGTTCACAGGAAGCTGAAACATCTCTATTACAAAGAAATAAAGATTTAGCATAAACAAATGATTACACACAAACATTTTTTTCCACTTATAAACAGAAAATGCATACATTTATTTTACATTCACGCCAACTTTTAGGGAAAAAAATTCACTGTTTAGAAGAAAAAATGTACGATGTACTAGTAAATGCACATCCATAATTAGTGAAAATTAAAGAGAAAATGTATCATGCGCTTTAAAACGTTGAACAAACATGCTATACACGTTTTACGGCGCATTTATTAGTGTTTAACTTTCCCTCTCTGCAGTGCTCTCTGTAGGCCACGGCGCTCGTGAATGAATGTAGCTAATGCTAACGCCAACTCTAACGCTAGACAATGCAGGCCAGCAGCACCGGTGCTCATATTAACGCCATACGAAAACACATCCACCCCATTCACGCATTAAAATATTTTTTAACCGACAACTATATTGAAGGTTAGAATATGGTTAAGGTGAAAATCTGGAACATTATAATTTCTGCCCGCTTCAGTTCGTCAGCAGCTCCGGTGCGTTAGCCTGCATGCTAACAAACAGAAGCTACGTTATGGCTTTAGCTGTTAGTCAGTTACACACCCACCGGTCTGCCTGGCGGGATCCGAGTACCATGGAACTCCGACTGTGGGGATTCTCCGGTGGTGTGTCCGGTGACCGAGCGTGTGTGAGTGTGTGAATTGGGTGTGTATTTGCTGTAGCGGATTACGCGCTTCTCATCACACCGCAAACACTCACTCCGCCTCAACGCGGATACACGGACCCCCGGTTAACGCGATAAAAACACAACCGAGCATCTGGACTCCTATTGGAAAGGACAGGGAGACATCGGAGAACAATTTCCGCGGCTTTCTGTGGAGTTTTATTCGGATTTATGCGGCTTTCTCTGCTTCCAGACCCTTCCACATCCAGCGGAGCTCAAAATGGCGCCCGGCTCCGGGCGGAAGTGACGTATTTGTGTGAAGTTGAAAAAGACTCGCGCACATGAATCGTTTCAGCAGTAAAACATCATGTCGGCACATTTAAAAATACTGAAAAAAGAGCCATATATGAACTGGTAACGTGATGGAAATCACAGGGAATGTCTGAATGATCGTTTACAGCACACACACACACGCATCCATTCACTCATTCAATGCACATGGGTCACTATCAGTGGGATTTATCACCACAGCTCTCACCTTCTGGCTGGCTTTGTGTGTGTGTGTGTGTGTGTGTGTGTGTGTGTGTGTGTGTGTGTGTGTGTGTGTGTGTGTGTGCGCGCACGCGTGCGTGCGTGTGCTTCCGTCCAG
>JBBIGC010000131.1:6104935-6117434 GCA_037576955.1 Lepidarchus adonis | reverse complement strand
TTATATTTACACAATACCACAGTTTTTGTGTTGCTCGTATCATTTTATTTTGTTGTTTTTATCCGCGACACCTTAAATGCCGGTCTGCCGAAATATTGTCTGACATTAAACTGGTCCGTGACTGAAAAAGTTTGGGGACTGCTGGGCTAGCTATCTGTGGGGGAAGTTCTTCAGCTTTCACCCAAGTCTCCTGCACTCAGTCAAGCAGCGCCACCCAGAGGAGAGAAGAGTCAAATTGGCAGCGAGTGTTTTTGGATTATTGTATTGCGTGAGCAAGGACGACAATATATCGCTATATTGATATTTTCACACCCCTACTATTGTCCCACAAGGCAGAAATGGAATATATTTGCATTAATTCAGCAAATATTCAGTTTCACCAAAAATCCAGATTTTTTTATAGCCTCTAGGACGTGCGACCGAAGCTGATTATGAGGCGTGTGGAGCAGCACCTCTTACTGTCAATTAAACAATCTAGCTTTTTGCATTCTTTAATGCACATCTGCACATTTCTCCATTGGGGTTCTGCAACTTACATTCCAGTATCTCAAAACAAACAATTTGCCATGTCTACATTTTAACAAAATGCCTGCCAACAGACCAGCTTAAGCGGGCATTACCTACATGTGCCAATTCCCTGAAATGTAGCCCAGAGGGCTGCCAGGACCACACTTCAGTATCTTAGAAAGTTTCAAAGTTCATGTAAAACTACTGCAGCTGACAAGATCCCCAGAATTGCTTCATCTAGAATTTTGAAATGTCAGAAACATCAATTAAAACAGCATTTTACAACCGTGCTCACGTACACGATGGAATTCAGCATGTCGTTCCATTTACATTTTCAGATTCATTCGGCAATTACTGGCTTCAGCTTTAAGTAAATACAGAAATATAAATTTCTTTATAAAGTCAAATAAATTCTTAAACTGTTTCCAGTCTGAATGAGCAGAACTCAGGAAAGAGAGAAGCTCAGTCTGGCTAATGCCTCACGCAACACGCATGTCCAACGAAAACACACAGACTCCTTTTCCTGCAATGTTCTGACTCATTTCAGCAGAAACCAGAAATCTGCATGAACATACAGGAGAATGTGTTTCCTCAGGACGTGTGTTCAGGTCTGTAGAGAATCTTAAACACTTTACGCTCTAGTGTCAGAAGTGTGTCCTGTGTGGAACCAGCAATGACGTTTCCCGGGACAGCGGCTCCCCGTGCATTTAACCGTCCAGCGTTCAGCATTTCTCCAGTTCTGAAATCAGGTGCATATGTTAAACATTTATTGTCTCTGTTCAGGACGAATGATCAAATTCAAAGCAGTAGGATGTATTGTAGGGTTTTATTCTTAAATAACCTACAATGAGCAGAAAAAAAAACATGATAGGAGGCAATGATGTGAAGTTACACTGACGCTAATATCAATTTTTACATCTCTGAAACTGATGGTGCAGAGAAAAAGCATTAAAGAATTCACATTAAAACCCATGTTAAAATATTTTTCCTCTGTATACAGTTAAAAAATAGAACTGCCTACAATCATAACCAGTTATTTTTTTTTTTTTCTTCCTTTCCTCTTCTTTTTGGCAAAGTTGATGTCCCTCACAATCTTTAGGAAAGAACATTTTTCATTTCAACTAACCCCAAACCAATACATTATTATAGTGATATCTTCAAGTAACAGAGAAGGGAGGATTTTCCTCATTGAAAGTCATTAGACATTAAGTTAAAACCAGATGGAGTCAAATCTGTGCAGAAAGATTTGTAGGACATCAGATATGAAAAAGAAAAGTTCACATTTACACTGAAGTCCCTGATAGAAGCGGTTAAAGAAAAAAAAAAGGGGGGGGAAAGTTTGTTTTCTGCTTAAGAAATATTGCCAACATCGTGTCTGATCGATCAAATCTCCTAGTTTGTGTTGTGGATACACAAGCGTACGTCCAGTTTTAAAAAAGGTGACATTCACATTCTCTCACACACTCACACACACATTTCATCGGTTGTTTACTTATATCCTCTCACAATAATTACATATTTCTGTTCCTAAAAAGGCCCATGGGTGTATTTAAGGAATTTGACTTTCTCTATTAAAATATACAATATTAATAAAGGGTCTAAAATGCAGACAAAATGAAAAGAATACACAAAGCAAGTGGCTGTTGAACACAGTAGCTGTAGAAAACCACAACCTTCGTTTGTTCAGACATCCATGTGCACTTGTGCCCAACGGGAAGGGAACAATACCAGTGGAAAAAGTGGTCAAACTTGAGCCGCTGACCCACAAAAAAAAAAAAGAGGTCGGCTCAGTCTCCATCCTGAAGAACAGCAAAGGCCTTTTTCACCCTGTCCATCTGATCAAGTGTTCTGCTCCACATCATCTATTCCCTTGTAAGGTTCTTCATCTGCTGGAATCGCATATGCTAAAAGTAAAAAAAATTTAAATTTAAAATTCAAAGTCGTCATCTGCCATGTCAATTGCCCATGCAAACTTCTCACGCTGGGTTTTGTTGTAGATTTTCTCGACAGGGATGCCCCACTTCTTGCACCTAAAAAAGACCAAAAAAAAAAAAAAAAAAAGTCACAACTAATATCAGGAATGAATTTGATTGTATAAAAGGAAGTGTGTGCGCATGTCCTGACCAGGCGACAGATATGCGCGGATCCAGGTAGTTTAGTTTGGAGGTGCCCAAGGCAATCTGTTTGTTCTCCTCACGGTCTGTGGCCTGCACCTCCAGCTTCATCAGCTGCTCCTCTATCCTCTGCACCGCTTTCTTCTTCATCTCCACAGCTCTGAGTTCAACATCGCAACACACACACTCAGACACATTCTACAAGAAACCTCCATCCAAAACCAGAGGATGGGGCCGGACGTCAGAGCGTTCCAGGCAAATAGTTTTACTCACTTCTTGGATTTCTCATCTCTGCGTACTTTGGCATCAGCCTTGGCACTCTTCAGTTCTCTTTTAGCGTCACCAAGCTGCTCCTTCTTGGCATCGATCTTATTTGGATGAACACAGAAGACGTGTGAAGGTAGCAGTCAAAAAGGAACTAGAAAGGCAATTAACTTCGGATACTGATAAAACGTACTTTGGTTTGTAGATTCTGCATTGACTTCTCAAAAGTTTTAGGTGGCGCCCTCTGGTGGTTACAAAGGATGGCTACAGCTCTGTTGGCCCGGTTGTAAGACAGGATCTTGGCCGGGAGGTTTTCATCCGCTATAAACAGATCATTGTTTAGATGTCATGAGGAGTTGGGGAACTTTAAAAGATTGTTTAAAGATGGAGTCTGAAGATATCAGGAGGCAGCAGCTTACAACTGGTCAGTTCCTTCAGCTGTTGCTGCAGTGTGATGGACGCATTGTAGGTACGGAACACTTTCGCGGTCAGACCATCCATCAGCTCCTGAAGATGCTTGTTAAGAATGGTGGTCTGCGGGTGAGAACACAATATTAACACTTACATTCCTTATCAAACACACATTTTAAACCACGTTAACAAATTCTGAATGTCCGTGGGTTCTGTAAACAGGTTTTTGTGATTGAATTATTCTTCAGAAAAGTTTTGTGAAGGTGAAAACCAAAATAAGAGCACGCGTACATTTAGTCTGTCAAACAGGTCGTCTTCCGGCTGCTTGTTTTCCATGAAGAGTTGCAGATTCTTAAAAACCTGAGGACACACAAACACTGAATAAGCCTGATACACACAGAAATACTCAGCATTGATGAAGCTTACGTCATTACAGGGAACGTTTCTCTTACTCTTTTCTCCACAGGGACTTTATTGTAGTAACGGATTGAGTCCTTTCCCAGAAAGTCAAACTCCGCCACATATTCCTGCCCATCTTTCTCAGGATAGAGGTTGAGATGCTCCACTCGAAGCGAACAGCAGCCCACCGTGTCTGCAGTTTCTCCTTCCTCCTTTTCATTTCCTGCTCTTAGAGCCAGCTACACACACACACACACACACACACACACACGTTTACACCACTTTCCTCCTCATCTTCTCCTGTGTTAGAGAGAATGAGTGCATCTCCATATAGTAAATTTATTCATGTGCATTTATTCACCATTTTTTATCTTCTTGTCTCCACCCCACCAAAGTGTACTTTGCAATAAACTTGATTCTGATTTGACAATGGCTATTTTATTCAAGAAAAGTCAGGCACTACCTTAAAATCCACACAACCATTCCAAAAGCAAATTAAATACACAGATGTAATGTAGGAAACCTTGTCAATGAAGTAGAGAGCCACAGCTCTCTGCCTGATCCTCATCTCCTTGGATTTCCAGTCCTCTCTGTACTGAGCACGTAAACGATCCACACATTTTTTCAACCGCCGAGCTGTCTCATACTTCTGCCAGTCTTTCTCTCCCTACAAGAACAAACACTCGATGAACATCACTGCCAGCTTTTAACCTTCAGACATTTTACTACAAGGCTTCAACAAGGCGGTCGCGTGCATTTAAACAGACAGAAAACTAAACCGATGGATTTTCACCTTGATTCTGGAGCTGGGGTTCAGCATGATGTACTTGATGGCACCTTGAATGTTCTCAGTCCATGACACCAACCAGGTGACTTTGTTGTCATGCCTCACCTCTTTCCACTTGGTTCCTGGAGGTGGTTTAGGATGCTGAGAGTCCCTGAGGATGAAAAAAACGGTCTTAATTAAAGTGTATTGACATGTTTGGTTCACATGGCTTTACTATAGAAGCGGTTTACTAATGAAAGTGAACTGCAAGAACACCCTACTTTCAGTTCAGTGAATTTACACTGGACACTTACAACCCACCGATCACAAGAGCAAGTTCCTAACCACTAGAAATACTGCTGCTATTAAATCCCAAAATACTTATTGAATGCCCTCAACACACTTACACATTCAGACTATAATCTTAAGAAACGGGGAGAATCTGAAAAGTCTTTGACAAAAGTTGAGTCCAAATACGCATTTTGGTCAGGGAGTAAGATACTTAAACAGAATCGCACTTGCTGCAGTTTACGATGATGTCCTCTGGTCGGATGCGACGTTTTAACATTCCCATTTTTGGATGATCTCCTCTGCCACGGAACAGACCAGGCGGCTCAATGCGGAAATTGGCAATTCTCTCACGGTGATTGTCCATTAAACAGAATCCATATTGCTGCAAGGTACGCTCATTTTCCTCTTTAATTTTCTGGAGAAAAGGAGAAAAAGTAACATTACATTGATTTTTGCCATTCATTTTGCTATACTTTAATTAACAGCCACAGTAGTATTAATGAGCATACCTGTTTCTCTTCTTTAGTCATAGCTTTCCTGGCCTCTGACTGGGCTTTAAAATATTCACTCATTTGCCTAAAATCACACTTATTCAAGTCTGTGATCTTCCCCTTCTCTTCTGAGGTCATTTCCTACAACAAAATGTTAAATTCTCTCACAAAAATACCCTTTATGGTTTTGAACAGATATGGCAAGTAAAAAAAAGTAAATATCGCTACCTTTCTCCAGTCTTTAAAGAAGTTTTTACGGAATATGTCCTTGGTAGTATACTCGTGGTCCAACATTTTAGCAAAGAAAGTTCCTACTTCTTCTGCCTCTGGGCTAAGTTTCATGTGTTTTCCTGAACAGACGGACACAAAAGACCACAAATAGCACAGTTAAGAGGTGAGCAAAGGGGCAGACGGTCTAATTAAACAAATCCCAGTTGAAGAAAAGCTAATTTGCAGTATTGTGCGCAACACAGAAAACCAAAGAAGAAGCTTCAATGTCTTACCATCATAATAGAACTTGACATTGTTGGGAAGAGGGTCATACGGTGGTGCAAACACTGGCCCTTTATGCTCCAGAAACTTCCATTTCACACCATCTGTATACCTTTCCTCTTCCCACCTACCAGCCATTACAAAGCAAAGACAAAAGAAAAGAAAATCTTAAAACACACACAACAGACGACTTCAGACAACAACAAAACCATAAAGACATCGTCAATTGTTGAAAGGTTAGAAATCAGAGGGAAATGCACTGCCAGGGGGGCAAAATATAATCTTTACCATTTCCACTTCTCTTCTGGTTCTTTCTTTGCTTTCTTTTTGCCATCTGCTCCTACTTCCCCTTTCTTGTCTTTATTCTTCTTTTTGGGCTTTATGTCCTGAATATGAAAATTCAGATCACTTTTAGAAAGAAAAATGACTGAATATCAGTGGATAAAGGATTGAAAAGTGCCCTCACCTCTACCTCCTGTTTCCTTTTCTTTGCTTTCTTCTCACTTTTATCATTCTCCGTTTTGATTTTTTTGGGCTTGAATTCCACACTGGGGGAAAAGGGTAAGATCATGTTTAAATCGTCTGTCAGTCCATTAAGGCTTTGTGACACCGTAGGCATGTAGTGCAATGTAAATGAGAAAAGTGAGTTTGTTCTGGCCACTCACTCATCATCGTCGTGCTCTCTCTTCAGGGACTTGTTCAGTTTGGGAGGGTGGTAGAAGTCTTCATTTTCTGGCTCAGACTTTATGCGAGGAGGGCTGCGAAGAGGCAGATTCGGCTCTTTTCATTGACGCACACTGTACATCGACCACAACATTAAATCCACCTGCCTAATAGTGAAGTCCTTCCTCATGCAGCCAAACCAAAATGAGGTTTGGACTCCATAAAACTCTGAATGTGTGCCACGGTCTGGCACCTAGACATTAGCAGCAGATAATTTAAAGTCCTGTAACTTGCGAGAAGGAGCCTCCATAGATCTGATGAGTTTGTCTAGCACATTCCACAAATGTGTGATCGAATTGAGAACATCTACTGTGTGGCACAGGATCCCATTGAAAAGGTGCCAGTGTCCTAGCGGAAGATCACACCCTTGAAGGCTTCTACTTGGAAGTTGGTGTGACAAAGTAGCATCCACATTAATATCAGGACACTTGCCCAAAAGCATCACACAGCCTATATTGGCTTGCCTTCTTCCCACAGTGCATCCTGGTGCCTTCTTCCCACAGCAGCACTCGTGATGCCAGCTCCATGATATAAAGCGTTTTATATTAGACTGGGCAACATTATTCCATTGCTCCATGGTCTAGTTCTGATGTGCACATGACCACTGTAGGTGTTTTCTGTAACGTACAGACACCATTCCATCATAGTTAGAATGAACTTCTCCAGAGTGTCAAGCTATAGTAGCTCTTCTGCGGGATCAGACCAAGCAAGTTAGCCTTTGCACCAGTCATTCATCAACGAGACTTCGGCGCCAATGACACTGTTGCCAGTTCACAACGGTCCTTATTTGGCGCATTTTTGATAGGTACCAATACCAGGACCCCCCTCCCCCAATCGAAACACCAGACATTTAAATGATGTACTTTTAAACTGAATGTTACTGCCTGAATATTTTAACCCACATCTTCAAGAACAAAGTCACAGAGTAAAAGTTAAATCAAACACATTAAGGAAATTAATTAATTTCATCTTACAATACAGTACAAGTTTGAACAGAATGAGACGAGACATGAAAACATGTTGTACCTTTGCATCATGTCACAATCTGTCTTGCTTACTCACCTAGCAAAGCCATTCTCTCTCTCTCTCTTTGACTCGCCATCAAAAGACTACAGCAGGAATAAAGAAAAATAAGGACAGTTGGCACAAGCTCAGGCTGTTTCACATTGGGTTCATTATAACTGTACAGTGGAAGAGATTGGCTCGCAAAACTTTGCACATAGTAAAAAATGTTCACCCTTTCCTCCTTCCTCTTCTCTTTGTACTTGTCCTTCTGCTTGTCTGAGGATCCATCTTTGTGTTTCAGCTTCTCTTTGTCTCTGTGTTTCTTATCTGAGGAGTCCTTGTGCTCACTGCCAAAGTACAAAAAACACAGTAAAGCAGTTCAACGCAACGCAGGACAGTCCGTGTTTATGATGGTTAAAGAAAAAAACTGTATAAAGCCAAAATTCCTCCCCGTGGCTCTGCAGACCACACCCTGCTTATCAAAACACCAGACAAGAGTCCACATGAACATAGCCTGACCATAAACCCACCATACACACACGAGTGCAATAGCAGCGTGTAGAAACAGACTGTGGGTGAAAAAGGAAGCGGTGAGTCATACCTGTTGCTGTACTTTGATTTCTCACGTTCTTTGTCCTTCTTGTGATCCTTGTGTTTGTGTTCCTTGTCCTTATATTTATCTTTGTGTTTGTGAGAATCTGCCATGGTGGAAAAACAAAAATGATGCAACACAGTGACAGGATGATAAAAACACCTTGCATTAATACTTCTCCAGTAAAGCAGCAAATGCATCCCAAAGATTCAGGATGTTTTAAATGCATTTCACGCAAAATTGAGACAACCGAGCACCAATTTTCAATTCCACGTTTGTTTTTTTTATTTGCAACGTCCCATATTACAGGTACGCCATCAAGTGAGAAAAAAAGCATGTGTACACATTACTCAAAAAAGTACTGAAGAGTACTAAAAAGTCTTCAGTATGAATTATTTTCTAGTATAACAATACGAGTTTCAATTTTACAGCTTCAGACCGAAGCTCATACAAGGACAACTTGCACAGATAAAAGCTGCAGATCTCCATCAATGTTAGTCACACCATGTCGATTTTGGCACTTCTCTGCTCAAAGTGTGAGGTGCCCGGTTCCTGCACTGGCCATGGCCGTGGAGTGTGTGTTTACAGTGGATGCTTTCTCTGCAGGTTCAGCTGGGGGCCTTCTGATTTGGTAAGTGCTCTGATGGGATCAGATTACATTGAAAGTGCAGCTTTAGCTGCGTGTGTGAACTGCGTTTCCACATGCCCCAGGTGCACTCAGCATTACACTCCATTCTACCAGCGGCACGCATGAGCCCAAAGCCATGGAGACGAGCAGAGTACAGAACTGCCCGAACCCTGTGTGCGCAAACAACCAATGAACATCTATGAGCAAAAAGGGAGGCGTTCTGAAAAACCAGGTGGGTCTATTGAGAACTCAAACACCACATTATATATTTGAAGTGTAATTTTTCTACTACGCATTCTTGGCATGTGCAAATGCAACTCTTTCTTGAACCATTTACATTCTACAACACAATTCATCCGTTTCTTTTTTAATAAATTTAGTTTCCTACACTGCCCCCAACAATACACTTCGTGTGTTATTCTAGCCCAAGTGGCCAACAGACACCATGTGTGACTAGTCTGAACTGTTCAGCATAAGTTTTGCCCTTCAACCAAACACATGTACGTGTGGAGGACAGAAGTTTGTATATGGCACCCCCTGGTGTTCAGTCTCCACTTCAGTCTTATTGAGGTCACTGTGGTCCAATACTACCCAACACAAACTCTTCATATTTAAGCAAAAACAGGAGAAACACTTATACATGTGACTTTATAATTCACAAAACTTCATATGATCCATCATAACCCCATCATCTCTACTTCTGTTTGTATTTATATAATCTGTATTTATATTTACATAATTTTCTTTTTATATAATATGTAATCATGAGCGTACTGATAGATACATCCAGTGTTAACGTTAAAGTGTAAATGTTTTCTGTGAAGTAACGATTTTGGACAAAGATGCATTTTTAGGCCAAAAACTTTACAGCAAAATTATCTGGGGTGGTAGAAGAATAAAGAAAAAAACATCTACAGGCAAAGACGATCACTACAAACTACATTTGCCATGTTCATGGCCAATTGTTCTTACCTTTCCCCAAACACACCTAATTCATCTCAACACAGGTAATTCTGGTTTGCTAAAAAAAGTTTGCTCTTACTAACTTCACTGAAATCTTTCAAGATTGTCAAATATGCTGAAGTTTCATAATTATATTCCGTTAAAATTGCACTTGGCTATAATAAATGGAGTTGAACAAGAGTTTATTTGCACACGTCCTCATGCCACCTGAAAAATGCACAACACACTTCACATGGTCAGACTGAACACACACTGATTTCAACTGAGCACAGTTTGGTTTGGGTTTTTTATAACCAGAAGTCAAATTCAAGTACATTAATATCAATATTTTCCAGGTAAATGTAACTTTGCATTTGAAGAATCTTTATTGTGTATGCTCAACCCCTTATTCTCGTGTTTGTAGGTTTGTGAACATCGGTTGTACTGTCTCAGGAGAGGACCATGCTATACTATCCCATCTTTAACAAATCATCAGGACATTTTCTGATTGTTTACTCCATTTAAAAAACTGTTAGAACACAGTTAAAATGTAAAAGCAAAACACAGAGAAGCTACATGTAGACAAATTACTCAGAACTACTACTTAAAACAGGAATTATTCCACTTGATTTAAAGTATGTGTGGTTTATATAAGTATAAATTTATACCCATCTGAATATTAGGTGAAATAAAAAGTTAAAAAAATAAGAAAAAAGTTATTATTCATACAGCTGCTGTAGAAATGCTTGCTGTGACTTGTCCATGTATAAAAGCTGTTAAAACATCACCAGACAAAGCTTTCATTAATTAATTAATTTTATTTTTTTGTTAAGAAAAAAATCCATGGCTGTAACTACTGAAACGCCAGGGCCATAACGTCTATGTTAAAACGTGCAGAATGAAGGTAAAGCTCATCATAAACAAGTTATAAATCACCATGAGCAGCCAGGTTATCATTTAAATAAGACGTTAGGAGACTAGTGTTAATCTAAGCTTTTCTTTTCACTGAAAAACTCAAGCATATCGGCTCATTTTCCCAGAATAATGAGGACAGATCCGCCGGTTATGCTGCTCCTCCATATCATGTCCATCTTAATGTTTCTACAGTCAGACCGTTGGAGAAAAAGAAAATGGCGCAGAGACTAAGTCCGTAACCCCCAAACCCCGACTTTCAAAACCGCTTTAACACAAGGTCTGTTACCTTTCAGCAATATGGACGAGGTATTTAGAAAACCGACCTCTTTATTTACCAGAATCCGAGTTTAAAACTGCTAAAAAGACTAAATTATGCCAGTTTCTAATGCCTAAATGTGAACAATAGGCGGCTGTCACAGGGAGAAGGGACTTAGTCTCTGGACGCCATTTCTGTCCCCAGTAAGTAACGGAGAGAAACATACATACAACCTCTGTGTTTATGATGGTTAAACAACAACACTCACCACCATATCGCGATCCGGAGTCAATCTGTGAAACAAAAAGGGGGACACGAGTTTACCACATCACCAGTTCGCCAAGTTTAAACTCACAACCGGACAGTTAGCACGTTAGCACGTCAAGCTAACTGGATAAAAGCAAAAACTAAAACCAATATCAACTCTAACAAAGAAACCACAACAAGATACACTTAATCACAGAATATTTTAATTCTTAGTGTGCAAAACCCATAGAGAAATACAAAAATGCGACCGTTTATTGTTCTGCGCTGAACCCGGCTAGTAGCTACGATACCATACAGCTAGCTTAGCATTAGCTTAGCATAGCTGCTTAAAGCCGTGGCGGTGTAAACAGCAGCGGTAGTAATAATTTAAAATGTTTAAAGGACATTCAGAAACTTTACCTGAGAATCATTGTGGGAATGGTCCCCGCTCATTTCCACTACTACTTAACTCTATGAACAAGTTTAAAACCGTGTAAGAGTAAAATGCCGGCGCGCAGCTTCAGCTGAAATGAAGAAACTGGCGTTGTGTAACAGACTAAGTCCGAAATCTCAGCTAATGCGCATGCGCGGCACTTTAAAGACGGGGCCCACGCTTGCCTCTACAAGCTCCGCCCACATAACGTGCCTTCGCTGGGAGAACGCCATTCTGAAAATGATGAACCCTGTTCCCTTTCCTCACTACTCTTAACATTATGCACTATAGGGGTTTTATACTGGGTTTTGGATTAAACTATCAAATTAAACTTACGACTTGGGCAATAAAATCAGATCATGTAGTTTGTGGAAGCAAATAAAGATAATGAACTAATCCATTCAATCAATTTAAAACATTTTATCTATAAAACTGCAACGTTACTGAAATGTAAAACGCATTAAGTAGGTTTGAATGTCTTTACATTTTAATCTTCACCATATTAGTGTTAAACCAGGTTTGAAAGCATAATTACTCCTATACCTGTGAGTGCAAATACTGAAATGACTGTACCTACAAATTTTTTAATCAATTTTATTTGAGGATAAAAGTGTGTGTCTTGCAGTTCCACAGCACCACAGAGCCCACATGATATAAAACGCTTGGTGGTATTCACTGTATCCAACTTATTTCTACACCAAACACACATTGAGCATTTTAAGTCCAATAATTCTTGCTTGGCCCAACCACTGCACCCTGTCCCAGTTCAGGTCAGAGGTCCTCTGTCAAACCACAAATAATGGAAAAGCTTTTTCTGGCATTTTTTTAGTTTTTTTTATGTGTTATAATGAATTTGTTCACATGGTTACATACAACTAACCCCATTAATTTTCTTCTAATCTTCTAAACGAACTGCTGGTACGGGCATTTTTATGTCAAGCAGATATTGGTGGTGGCCTAGTGGTTAGGACTTTGCCCCTGAAATCTGAAGGTTGCAGGTTCAAGTCCCAGCCCGGGCACCACT
>JBBIGC010000131.1:6045906-6059344 GCA_037576955.1 Lepidarchus adonis | reverse complement strand
AGTTCATAACTCCACATGTGTTCATTCATAGTTTTGATGCTTCAGTGAGAATCTACCAATGTAAATGGTCATGAAAAGTGCACATTTAGATGCGACTACTTAATGTAAGTATTAGCTTTGCACCGTAGGCCGTGACTGACACAGCAGCGGCATTGGTGACGTGAGCACCAGATTGATGTATAGGAAACTCTGAACATCAGAAACATAATTAAGAGTCTGTGATTGAGAGAAAGAGACTTGGGGGGTTGAATAGTGTAACCACAAATTTCGGAACACGTTTGGAGAAGGTGGGGGGAGAGCTGATGCCTCAGCGAGAGTGTCGTCTACCAGATGTACATTCTTGCACTCTTACAGCATTCTTATACAACCTAAATTATGAATGAGTAAACGAGTACGACTCAAGTCAGCGCGAGGGGAAAATGCGTTCTTCCAGACGACAGAGTTTGAACTTCCGTTTTTGCTCGAAGAACCCAGTTTTTTCAGAGTTCATGCCACAGTTTCCACCAGCACCGTCTGGGGTTTAGCGCATTGGCCTACTTCAGTTTTCCAATCCCAACATGTGTGTTTGACTAGGCTCAGCCAAGCAACTTTCATATGCTATATCATGTGTCATGGAAACTTCTGTGCATGTTCTGAGGGAAATAAAGCACAGAAAAGTGAACTTTTAATCAATTCTGCACTAGCACCATCCTTCTCCATGACATTGTACGTTGTGTATATTACTATATACCACTATACAATGTACAGGTTAATGGGTACGAACACATCCCACAGTTTAAATGTCGTTTTCCACTGGACGCGGACAACGTCGAGGCACTAATAATCCTTTCCAGAGATATGGAAGTTTATTCTTTGGAAAGTAATGACTCTATTATGCAAGCCTGGTAATATTGATCCCCAAATTGTTCTGTCGAGACTTTAAATGCATCACTTCACTGGGAAAAAATTATATAACATATTTTTCCACATAAGGAGCAACATCTCAAAAGGAGCAGAAGTTAATACATTCACACAAAAGGTATCTATACATTGTCCCCAAGCAGTTTCCACTTTCCAGCCTCCATCACCCACACAGAGATTAAAGCACAACAGCTGTCTGTTTCTGGATTTGTCTCCAAGGTACTTGAGAGGAGTGGTGATAAACTGCTATGGTGAGATGGAGTGATAGCCACCCATGGCTGTCACTCTTCAGTGATTCTTTCTGTCACACCCAGCAAATAGGGACCTGATAAGACTCGTTCTACCTACAAATCGATACCAACACCCTATAAACACAGGCAGCTATGTTTGGAGAAAAGATTTGTTGTTACTGGAGTCGTGTTATTTTTATATCGGTTGGTAAATGCCATAACCCCGTTGTTGCTAATAAATATATAATTGAAATGTTTAATCTCTAAGCCACAGATAATTCCAGTAATACTATAAAACATGCCCACAAAACCCCACATTTATACCATGTTAAGGCTTATTATACAGTAGCTTCACAGACTGTAGTGTAAAAGAGCTCAGAGTCAGTGTAAAAAGAGTCTCTGCTGCCAGGTGTTGAACATAAAAACGTTTATATACAGCAGTATGACCTGCTCTTCCTCTTCTGAACTGAGTTGAATGATTAGTCATATTAATATTGAAATCTCTGTTTGAAAGAATGCAACTTTCAGGCCACAAAGAGTGCAATTTTGATTTTATCGAATATTATCCAATATTGAGGACAGTTTGGAACAGTTTGTTAATAATAGTGAAATTGAAGTTTATTACAATACAGTAAATGTGAGTTTATTACATTTAGTACTCAAGCCTCGAATCTAAATGTTTCAAGTCATCCTCAGAGGCAACTCTAGCTTCTGTACAGCATAAGGAACCATGTTTTGCAATTGCCCAATTATATACATATGCAAGTGTGAAAAAGTGTTTGCCTGAACCATTTTTTTCATGTTTGTCACAATTAAATGTTTCAATAGTAGCTAAAGACAACACAAGTAAACACAAAATGCATTTTTTAAGTGATGGATTTTATTTTTAAGGGAGAAATATTCAAACCTACATGGCCCCATGTGACAAAGTGATTGCCCCCTAAACCTAATAACTGGTCGGGCCTTCAGCAGCAACAACTGTAATCAAGTATTTGCGATAACTTGCAATGAGTCTTTTCCAGCTGTGGAGGAATTCTGGCTCATCTTTGCAGAATTGTTGTAGTTCAGCCACATTGGAGGGTTTTCGAACATGAACCACCTTTTTAAGGTCACACAGCATCTCAAAAGGATTCCGGTCAGGACTTTGACTAGGCCTCTCCAAAGTCTTCATTTAGTTTCTCTTCAGCCAATCAGAGGTGGACTTGATGGTGTGTTTTGGATCATTGTTCTGCTGCAGAACCCAAGTTCCTTTCAGCTTGAGGTCATGAACAGATGGCTGGACATTCATCACAGCAAGTCTTCCAGGTCCTGAAGCAGCAAAACAGCCCCAGACCATCACACTACCACCACCATGTTTTACTGTTGGTATGATGCTCTTTTTCTGAAATGCGGTGTCACTTCTACGCCAGATGTAATGGGACACACGTTTTCCAAAAAGTTCAACTTATGTCTCTTCAGTCCACAGAGTATTTTCCCCAAAAGTCTTGTGGATTATCAAGATGTTTTCTGGCAAAATTGAGACGAGTCTTAATGTTCTTTTAGCTCAGTGGATTTTTTCTTGGCACTCTGCCATGCAGGCCATTTTTGCCCAGTCACTTTTTTATGGTAGAGCCTTATTCATGATTTTTTTTTGGTGGAGTCTGATTTGTTCCTAAATTTCTTTGGATCTCGGCATGATGTCTAGCTTTTGAGGATCTTTGGTCTACTTCACTTGGTCCGGCAGGTCTAAATGAAGTGATTTCTTGATTGAGAACAGGTGTGGCAGTAATCAGGCCCGGATTTGGCTGGAGATATTGAACTCAGGTTTGATGAACCACTGTTTTATTTTAACGAGGGAGGGGGGCAATCACTTTGTCCTTCACTTAAAAATGCATTTTGTCTTTACTTGTGTTGTCTTTGACTAATTATTTTTTTGATGATAAGCATTTAAGTGTGACAAACAAGGAAAAAATAAGAAATTCAGAAGAGGGCAAACCCTGTATATACATATACATAGACAGACAGACAGACAGACAAACAGACAGACAGACAGATAGATAGATAATGAGGTAAATTTAGATAGAAATATAGAGATAGAGACAGATATTGATAGATGGCTAGAGACAGACAGACAGACAGACAGACAGACAGAGAGATATATAAAGAGAAAGCTGAAGAACCAGGGAAGCATTGTAATAGATTATAATTGGTAAGTAAAATAAACAGTATTACACTTAAGCAGGCTTTCCTTAACAGAAGTAGGTGGTGTCAAGGTGAATCAAAGCGCTAAGTCTCAGTCTATAAATAGCTCTTCTAGGGTGTGAGTGCATGCTCATTTAAATCTCTTTTGACATATCTGTCATCATCTAAATCCTCTGTTTGGGAGAGTAAAGAGTGGAATGTGATAGTAAGACAAGCCTGAATCTGTCCGTCCAGATCCTGTAGTATTTCATATGATGGAAAACAAAAAGAAGACGGTTGACTGTTTTTGAAGGCAGCAATCAATTCAACATTGAGCTCCACTGACTATATACATTTGTGCTCATAAATTTAAGTACCCTGACAGGATTTATGATTTCTTAATCATTTTTCAGAGAATATGAATGATAACATTGTTAGTGTTTGGCTGAAGCCATTTATTATCAGTCAACTGTGTTTATTCTTTTAAAATCATAATCACAACACAAACTACCACAATGACCCCGATCAAAAGTTTACATACCCCAGTTCTCAATACAGTGCATTTCCCCCCTTTAACGTCAATGACAGCTTGACGTTTTTTTGTGGTAGTTGTGGATAAGGCTCTTTATCTTCTCAGATGAAAAAGCTGCACATTCTTGCTGCAAAAAGCCTCTAGTTCCTGTAAATTCTTGGGCTCTTGCTTGAACTGCATGTTTGAGGTTCTCCCCTGAGAGGCTCAATGATACTGAGGTCAGGAGACAGAGATGGCCACTCCAGAACCTTCACTTTATTTTGCTGTAGCCAATAACAGGTCGACTTGGCCTTGTGTTTTGGATCATTGTCATGTTAGAATGTCTAAGTAAGTCCCATGCGCAGCTTCTGGGCTGATGAGTATAAATTTTCCTCCAGTATTTTTAGATAACGTAATGCATTCATCTTGCCATCAATTATAATTAAATTTCCTGTGCCTTAGTAGCTCATACATCCCCAAAACATCAGTGATCCACCACCGTGTTTCACAGTAGGAATGGTGACCCTTTCATCATAGGCCTTGTTGACTCTTCTCCAAATGGTTTATGGTTGTGACCAAAAAGTTCAATTTTAGTCTCATCATCCAAATGACTTTCCTGGGGCTTTTTGACATATTGTAAGCGAGATATTTTGTGGCATTTGTGTAGTAATGGCTTTCTTCTGACAACTCGACCATGCAGCCCATTTTTCTTCATTTTTCTTCATTGTGCATCTTGAAACAAAGTTATTTGTGGGTTTTTCTTTGCATCCCGAACAATTTTCCTGGCAGTTGTGACTGAAATTCTAGTTGGTCTGGCTGACTCTTCATTTTCCACCTCTTAGAGTTTGAACACTGCTGATTGACATTCTCAATTCCTTTGATATTTTTTATATCCCTTTCCTGTTCTATAGAGTTCAACTTCCTTTTTTCCAGCAGATCCGGATAGGGGCAAAAGGAGTGTTGGCTCCCAGATAAATATTTCCCCAGTTCCCCAATAATTCTGATAAAAAAGACACACAATGTATACTCCGGCCAAAAGTTTGTGGACATCCTTTCCAATTACATAGTTGTGTAAACTTCTAGCCACAAAAAGATTTGTCAGACATCCACTCTATCTGGGAGCCAACACTACCTTTGTCTAAGAGTGGAGGAATCAAATTATTTTTACAATGTAGTCATCTTCATTCTGTTTCTCTCCTGATGGATGGTCCACTGTAAAGGGGTCACTGGTTTGAGACGTATAATACTTTGACTTTCATGATCATGAGAGACAGTACTCTCCACCATCATCAAACATCAGCTGAGGAAAAATCTTTTGACATAATAAAGATCTGCCACTCTAGAACAATTCCAGAGCAGTGAAGTTGTTCTTGTACTGTTTGTTCTTCATTCATCTGCATATCTGCATATGTACTGCATGTATACAGCAGTCAGCCACAATTTTTTGCTTCCTGCACAATTTCTAGAACTGACTGTTCACAAGCTGCCTAATATATCATCACCCAGACAGGTGCCACTGGAATGAACTAATATTTAATCAACGTTGTACATGTCAGCGGTGCTAATGCTCTGACTGATCTGTGTTTTAAGCCAGTGGTTTTAAAATTATGGTTGATCAGTGTATGCAATTACGGGTTCTTTAAAAAACTTCTAAAGCTTCTTCAATCACAAAGTTTAAGTTAAGAACCATTCAACCTGTGCTATTCCACCACTCACTCTTAATTTCCTTTTCTGCTGTTTGTTTGTCTCTGTTTTGTGTCTTAACTGTTTCTATTTTATTTTTGTTTTTGATTTATTATTATTATTTTATTATTATTATTATTATTATTAACCATGAAAAGTCCTTAAAAATTTTTAAAAAAAAATTTCTAGCAAAAATCTTTGCAATCTTAAACAAACAGTAACCAGTTACAGTAAAATTACTCGCTTTTATAAAATACTGACTTTATCACATCTTTCCAGTCAAATCAGTCAAAACTGATTAAAGCCATAAAAATGTACTCCTTAATATTGCTTTTCAGACAAATCAGTTTGACCCTAAACCAATTATGCATAATCAAGTAAAGCAGTCACAAACAGGACGGGCGTTTGACAGATTTAAAATAATCAACACTCTGTAATATTACATAGAGTTTGCACTTCTGAGACTTTTGAAACCATTCAAAGCAAATTTTTCTGTTGAGCTCATGTGAGAAAATTAAAATAATTTTAAAACATGACTGTCACTGTTGAAGCAAAGATTTTATGGTTTTGATTAGGATTTAGCTCGAAGCCAAAAGCCCCAGAACAAATGCATAGTGTTCTTCTTCACTCAACCACTCCACACAACAACAAAAAAATAGAAAATAAAAGGGAGCTCACTGAAGAAACATTCTTTTAAATTAAGAACAATTAATTTGAATTGAACTTGTTCTTTACATTATCAGGTCATCAGGTAACGATAATCTGATCTTTAGCTTCTGAGGCGCCCCCTCCTGGTGAAATATGACACCTACACATCACCGTTCAAATGACAGGCATAGTGCCAAATGCCTCTTTCTCACACAGAGTGAAGCTGTGCTTTATCATTATTTTCTAAATGGGAACATTCTGTAACCGAAAAACATCCATTTTGATCCTCAAACGTAACCAATTCTAAACAGAAACACGCTGCCAAATCAAGCCATGTTAGGAAAACTTGCTTTATTTCAACACCACTGAGACTCACTGACATTTTGTCCCTTTTTGTTCTGCAATTTCAAGAGTGAGTGCAAATTCAAACACAAGAAAAGTTAATAAATAAAAGCCATTTTGTGTTATTTACAATTCAGCAAGTCATAATTCCCTGACAAATAAAAAGTAGTCTTGCCATTTATAAAAACCAAGAACAGCAACAAACAAAGAGGTCACATGGCATTCATAGTCTAGGTCCACATCACCAAACTGGTACAAATTCTAGTTCGTGCAAAAAATTCGGAACCACCCAGGGGGACATTGCGGATAACAGATTTTGAGGGAAAATTATCTAATGCTCTACATTTACAAAAATGTTGTTTTGATTCATTGTTCATTTAGTGACTAATAACTAAAACAGTCCCAGTTCTAGTCATGCAGTCTATTCTTTTTTCCAGTGGAATTTCTGAGAAAAACGTGATTGCAATTTAATTTTTCCATCTTAATTTTCACAACTCCTCCATTTTGCTATATTGCACTTAAGACGGATCTGACATTATGTGTCTAATACATGTGTAAAGGTTTTACAAGACAAGAACTGAAGGTTCTCCGTCAGTGGCCTCATAGCTAATGAAGTCCATCAATTGAATACAATGAGAAAACTGACAGACAGAGGAGGAGTGTATATGGCACCTTGTTAAAGTACTCCTTCCACTGCACATGGCAGACTGTCACTACTGTTACATCTGAATAAATCCACACAAACACAAACACAGTAAAGAAATGTTAAGTGCACACTTCAGATTGCTTGGATTATTTACAAACCTGATACTACGGAGCTGAATATCAATTCAATGTCAGACATTTTTAAAAAGTTGAAGCAGTTTGTCTCTCCATCAAAGTGAGGATGTGTCTTATGTTCTGTTTAGAGGCGTAATTACATGGAAGAGGGAGCAGGTGTTAGTCAGAGGGAGCAAGTGGTCAGAACCAAATGTCAGGACTGCTCGGTCATGCAGTACGAGTGAGCATATGAGAGAGAGACCGAGAGAGAGACCGAGAGAGAGCGACTATGGTCAGAAGTCACCACAATAGTGGGCACAGAAAGAGCTGTAAGCCAAAATAGCTTTTTGTTTGTGGCGCTGTACTCACCCTGCTCTTCAGGCATCACCCACCGGTCTTCAGTGACCAAGACATCTCCATCTGAAGCTGCACAACACGCTAACAGAGACAAGTGAACTATACTAAGAACTGGAGGTTTAGTGACAAATTCACATTCAAAGCCTTCCCCACACACACACACACAAGCACACACCCTTTGAGTTAGAATCTGACAGGTCAACCCATTTAGGTTCATAATAAAGGCAATACTCCCACCAGGAACACAATTCAAAACCCATCTTCATCTCAAGGCTTATGTCCCGTTTCCTTTTCTATTCCTTATCAAATAAATAAATCGAAATGAAATAAAGGTACTGAGCTGAAGAAGAACAGAAATACTGAATGAATTTCTCCTTAGATGTTTCTCACGTGCTCTTGGATGGTCATTTGAGTGACCAATGTGTTTAGATCTTCTCACTAGAAGTGAAAAAGTAAAACGCTCATGATTCAGCTGAGGTGAGATGGTCCTCCAGGACTTCAGCTCTGCTGCATAGCTTTACTGTGAATACAAATGGCACAAATGACCACATTTTGGGGGGAAATCATCCATTACCTTCTGGTTCCCCTTGTCTTTTAATGCTACACCCACAGAGTGAAATGAAATGTGCTCTGCCTCATATCGATCGCTTGAAAAACAACCACCCACATGACAAAACAATACACACACCACGAGGGCCACTGATCCTTAAGCCACACAATCAAATCATCATTTCATGTACAAAAGCATTTCAGTCAAGTCAGGACCTTAAAGAGGTTAAAGCACTGTTAGACATGAAAGACGCTGGTCTTGGGGAGTGGTGGACCATCGTAGTTGGCTTGTGGGGGGATCCAGGCCTGAGACGGGTCGATTGGCTTTAGGAGGTCAGCTTGGAGTAGCTTGGAGGAGAGAAACGTCGGCGTAGGTACTTCAAGATGTACAGCGGTAGGCAGCTGACCAGAGTAATGACCGTCACCTTCCAAACGAATGAGAGTGTGGCGATAAAGTAGACATCTGTAGACAGGATGACAGGAGACAGAATAAATGTTTCATCTGCCAGACATATTTAGACATAGTCTATTTTTAATAATGGGGAATAAACTGAAAAAAAAGGCTTAATCATTTTCATAAAATTATTATTTTCTGTACTGGCAGGACTAATAATTTTACTATTCATTTAGACTATAAGTTTTTTATTAGACTATTGTGATTTAAAAAATATTTCCCACATAAAAACCCATCTTTTTAATTAGGACTCTTTATGGCTTCCTTGCTTATCTATTTCAAAATATATTTCCTGAAAGGCAGTTTGATTAATCAAAATATTAATCAGTAGATTACTTGATTATTAAAATAATCCATAGTAAGGCGTTCATCCTAAATCAGTTATTTGTTTGAAAAGTGCCAAATTATATTAAAAAAATACAATAATTAAAGTAATTTCCAACACTTAAAGAAATGTCAAAGTCTCCCATAAAACCCAAACTATGTGACATCCACTGGATGTTGTATAAGTTACCAAACAAATAGGGAGAAGATGCGTCAGCCTGGCTTTTGTCTAGACGTCTCCCCATGGCTAAAGTCTGCTGACAGTCCTCTCACTGCGCTCCAACTCGTATGTAACTCTGCTGAATAAGCAGCCACTTTTATTTCTGAAGCTTTTACATCCCACAAACACAGCGAACAGGTCTAAAATAGCTTGTGGCCATGGTCAGGCCAGAAGGCAGAATGGTCCTGATCACACACTGTACTTCTGCATATAAACTGGACCCAAAATGACACTCATTACTAATGAGGCAAAAAAAATCTTCATTGTGTGGCTGATGGAAACTCACGTCACACCGACAAGCAGTCAGGCTTCCCTGTGTGACCCACCACTCTTTATTTAATGTGGTCAGGTGCCACACACAGCCAGTTCTGGCCCGTGCTCTGAACATTACCCAGCTCCAATGCCTCATAGACACAGCTCAATGGCCACTTTTGTTTCTGTGCTGTGAACACAAGCCCAGGCTGGACACAGTCACTGAATCCATCATGAATCCATCATCTCTACACACAAATTCGGTGGCACATTCTTGGCCAAGATGGTCCAGACATGACTTGCTATACCACAGAACTAAACTATAGTTTAGAACTAAACTATTCACTATCACTTTAAGCATAGGTCAATCAGTGTCCAGCAAACCATATACATATAATAACAGTCAAATATAAAGTGATATCTAGTTATTTCATTATATTGGGAAACAAGTAAACTATCACTTCTTTGTGATGTGCTGAAAAAAAGATGAATGTGAAGGATCTGACTGACTTTGACAATGCGATGACTAGATGATCGAGTCAGAACATCTCCTACACCAGGTCTTGTGGACTGTTCCAGGTCTGCAGTAGTTAGTACCTACCAACAGTGATCCAACTGGAGAATTGGCAACAGGCTCATGGGCAGCCAAGGCTCTGGCCAGATCCCTTTATAGAGCAACTGCAGTTTAAAATGTTCATGTTGCCTTTTATAAAAAGAGGTCAGAACACACTGCACCACAGTCAGAGCTGTTTCAGCAGCATGTGGGACCTATTCACTATTAAACAGGGGTTTAAACTAGTTTACCTTGAATGCCTTATGCATAAGGCAGAAAAAAACATGATATACAACTCCTGCTATGTAAACTTTATATAAAAGAGCATCAAAGCATCAAAAACTATGATTTTCCCTTATCTCAGCTCAGCCAAGATGCTGAAGCTGCAATAATTAACAAGTGTTGTAGCTTCTAGCCACCAGGAATCATCTTAGCATCATAAAAAACAGCATAAAACCCCACACTTGCCATATAGAGTTAATGTCATACAGACTTATGTTTATCTATAAAAATGGAATGAAGCATTGCGAAGATGACAGCTATTTTACATTTTTATATACCAAGTGACAGAAACCCAAAAACGTTTTGAAATTACTTAACAATTTGAAGCAGAAAACTGTGTAAATTACATTTCTGGGTAAACCACCACCAAAATATTACTAATATTACTTAATTTGAGTATATTGTCCAATAAAACAACTTTATTTTTTAGAAAAATAGGGCTATTATGCTTAAAAACCCATAGGCAGGTAATGTGACAAACACACAGACCTTGGCCAGAGTGCCTATCTAGCAGGATATGAGCAAAGGCCTGTGGCATTTCCCCCCATGTTGTGTCCGCCACTATGGCAAAGGCATGGGTACTGCTCAGCCTCCACACTCCCTGCCACCACCCACGCGTGTGAAGCTACATTCCAGGCCAAGTTGACAGGCAGGGCCTGAGGACATGGGGACAGGAGCTTGGCAAGCTGCAGTGCTGACACAGAGAAACAGTAAACCATTTGGGAAAGTCACTACTGATGAACAGATCATTAGGGAGAAGAGGAATGGCATAGAGGAATGCAAATGCATTCTTTCACCTGGATACCTTTAAAACAATGACGTCAAAATGGTTTTACGGCAAAGGGGAGGTTTCAAAGGGGGATATTAAGTACCAACGGAGCCTTGACTGTTGCCCTGGCATGAAATACATTGCCAAAGAAGGGGAGAGAAAAACAGTTCTTTATCTGCTGTGAACTGAGGTTTTGATTTGTCTAAAAATGGCAAATACTGTATATACAGGAGGTCGACTTGCATCATGCTCGACTAATTAACATTTAATTAATTCTAAACCATGGATCTTATTAATTCACTTTTTAAAATGTTGTACTAATTGTTTTTTTTCTGTTCCAGGCCTATAAATGTTGTAAATTACTGAAAAACTGTATGCATATTGTGAAAATGATACAGCACCCTCCACAATTATTGGCACCCTTGGTTAAAATGTGTTCTAATAATTTTTTTCCCCTGAAAAATATACTCACAAAAAAAAAAAGAGAAAAATCCAACCTTTAAAATACATTTACTCATTGAGCAAAAAAATCTCACATTAAGAAATATTTTTTTTCACGAAATAATGTGTGCCACAATTATTGGCACCCCTAACTATTCTTATAAACATTTTTGTAATTTCTAGTTTAGTTTTTAAAGTTGATCAGAGTAAATAGGAAATTTTAATCAGTAATTAAAGACTTTCTGTTTCCCTGGGGTTTAAATATGATCCTGGGGATGAAATATGAATCCTATTGCTCTAAGCCTCTTTTCAACATGGGAAAGACAAAAGAATATGCCATTCAAGTAAGGCAGATGTGTGTCGACTTTCATAAGTCAGGTAAAGTCTACAAGAAAATAGCTACTCACCCAAACCTGCTTGTATCTACAGTCAGGGGAATAATAAAGAATTTGAAAACAACTTGAACATTAACAAACAAGGCTGGACGAGGACCCGAGTTTATCTTGACACCACCCACAGTGAGGAGGATGGTAAGAGAAGCAAAAAATTCTCCAAAACTCACTGTTAGTAAACTGCATTAAAGAGTGGTATCTTGAAGGTCACCAAGTCTCCGTGACAACCATAAATCACTATCTCCATGCCAACAAGCCAACAAACAATAGCCTTTTCTGACCCATAATCATAAGAGTGAATATTTCGAGTTTGCTGTGCAGTACTGGGACTTCAACTGGGAAGTATGGTGGCGGACATGTGATGCTGTGGGGCTGTTTCTCTTCCATAGCCATGCGAACCTTGTAAGGGGATCATGAACTCCTTGAAATACGAGATTTTAAATAAAAAATCTGGTGGTCTTCCAGCTTGGTTTTGGGTCTCTCAGCAGGGTAATGGCCCTAAACATATGGCAAAATCTACACAAAAATGGCTCAGCAGACACTCAAGCTCGTCCCATGGTCATTTAAATCCCCAAACCTCTACCCCATTGAAAACCTGTGGTATGAGCTACAGAGAGAAGTGTATAAAAGAGGACGCAGGACTCTAGAAACATTGTACAAAGAAGAATGGTCTGTGTATTCTCCTTGTGAAATGTTATAGGAGAAGATTAAGTGCTGTCTTGTTGGCATAAGGGGGTTGTACAAATTATTGTGCCAATAATTGCAACACACATGATTCAATGTAAAAAATTATTTATAAAAATATTTCTCAATGAATCAATGCTTTTGTGTTGAAAGCCTATATTTAAAAATAAAACATCTTGAAGCAGCCAATAATTGAGGACGGTGCTGTATATTTTTGTCAAATCTTTTGTTTTAATTGGTTCTATCCAATGGAGAAAACCAGTGCAGGAACTGTTCAGAAAGAACAAAAAACTTTTACCTTAAAATTCTATAATTTATTAAAGGAAATGAAATGGTGATGGTCTCAATGGTCTTTTAGTGGCTGTATGCCTACATGTGTGTTTAAATGTGCTTGTGTGTTACAGATCTCACCTATGAACTCATGTAAGAAGACTAGGGAAGCAATATAGCAAGCGAGGCTGAGCAGCTCGGCCACTATCATGAGCCAGTGCCACGTCTGGATGGTCAACGCCACCATCAGCAGCTCTGTCAGGATCAGTGAAGTGAATGAGATCGCCACAATGTGCACAAATTCCGACTCGAACAGCAGCAGCGCCCCATACATGATGATGCTTCCTGCAGAAAACGTATATTGACAGAGTCAAACACTGAGTAATAAGTATCCAAAATCATGCAGTCAAATCATCCTATGAGCTTGACATGACAATGTATTACACCAGAGGTCCCCAACTTTTTTCACGCCACGGACCGGTTTAATGTCAGACAATATTTTCATGGGCATTTAATGTGTCGCGGATAAAAACAACAAAAAATGATACGACCAACACAAAAACTGTAGTATTTTGTAAATGTAATAATAGAGGTGAATCCACTGTGTAATTATGTAACTTTATTAGCAGCGTCTTTCTGAAATGCGCTAACAACGATC
>JBBIGC010000131.1:6013542-6023707 GCA_037576955.1 Lepidarchus adonis | reverse complement strand
GTCTACCTGCAACTCACTACTGACCAGTCTACCTGCAACTCACTGCTGACCTGTCTACCTGCAACTCACTACTGACTGGTCTACCTGCACCTGACCGGTCTACCTGCAACTCACTACTGACCGGTCTACCTGCAACTCACTGCTGACCGGTCTACCTGCAACTCACTGCTGACCGGTCTACCTGCAACTCACTGCTGACCGGTCTACCAACAATCACAATCAAGCCACTGCAGAGGATCCAGAATGCAGCAGCTCGGCTGATCTTCAACCAGGAGAAACACGCTTCGTTCTCTACACTGGTTCCATCGCAGCAAAAGGGTCAGCCAAATGAATAAATGCAAATGTAAATGAAAATGAAAATGTAAGCATCTCAGTTATATTATTTATAACAGCAAATTATAGAGACATCACCTCAAAGTCTTGGTACTGCTCTTCTGTTAAAGACTTCTTGGCCACCACCAACACTCGCAGCCCCTCACGAGCCATGTTTCCACACTGAGACACAACATAAGATCACAAGATGTAAATTCCATGTTGTGTTACACTGTATTACATCTCTGGTTATATATTCAAATACCTCTTCTTCGAGCCAGTCATTATACTGAACTATCCCAGACATCACAACATCTGCACCCTTCATGTAAAAGGTGATCTCTCCAGTGGATTCGTCCTATGATGAAAAACAAGAGCAAGCGTTTATAACATCAGTAACATTTCATTTGAAGGATTTGTGATACTTTGCAAGAGGACACACAATGTTTTAAGTGCTTAAATTAAAGCTACTGACAATTCCAACTGTAATATTGTTATTAAACATCATACTCAGTTGAAAGACACCATATATCAGTTCTATAATAAAAATAATGAGTAGTGTTAGGGTAAAGCAGGGGTGTCAAACTCAAATATACAGTGGGCCAAAATTTAAACCTTGGACAAACTCTTGGGCCAACATTGATATTTATTGAAAAAATGTTTACGCAGATATAACAATTAACCTTTTTATATAAACCAAAACAAGTTTTGCTTAAATATTAAATATGGAACAAGCAAAGCTTAATACTATGCAATATTTAACTTAATATTGCACACAAGCAAAATCGAATTTCGAAAAAAAAAAACATTTTGATGCTAGTTTATCAATGTTTCAGATATTCTGCCTCCCATCTGTTCAGAAAGCTCCTGTATTCTGTTTTTGTTTTCGCCATTTTTGGGAGCTAGTATTAGCATAAATGTTGCTATGACGACGGTCAACAGAAGAGGTGTTTATGGGTCCTGGTCTGATCGATGCGCAGAGCATTCTGGGGTTTGTAGTTATTGTGTCGTACTGCACGCCGCAGTAGTATTAGCGAAACATGCTGTAAAATACTGGCGGGCCAACTCTAATAGTCATGTGGTATTGTCTCGCGGGCAAAATAAAGTTACACTAAATAAAGTTACGGGCCAAAGTTTGACACCTATGGGGTACAGTGTCCAAGTGATGATTTTCATGCCTACTATGTAAAAGCATGGCAATGGGGTGGAGAGTGTACACCATTTCCCTCTGTGGGTAGCCATAACAAAACAGGTTTGGTCCATGCGTACAAATCTTTTTCATTTCTACTTTCCACCAATACCTTTCCAATCTTCACAAAACACAAACTCGCCCCTGTCCCCCAATACAAGATACCTGATATTTACATTCATCATACCAATCAAACTCAGGTTCTGTTCTGCACTGTTCCCCAATCTCATGAAAGACAAACACTTCATATAAATTGTAACCTAGACAAAAGCAACTAGAACAATGGCTTTTTATCATTCTTAACTATAAGTGATTGTTATGTTGATTTTCCATACTTGTATTATTAACCGGTTTAATAAGAAGTAATAAATGAACAATGATAATAACAGGCATCTGCAATATTATATTCACAATAAAGATAATTCTTGAACTAAAGGTACTTTAGGTATGTTATCTTGTTTTTCACTCGGTAGTGGGGAAGATTTATTTTGGGGATCTTCGAGAGTCCTTGAAGGTGTTTGAAAGGATATGAAAAGAAAGCCCACATTAATTACTGGTTTCCTGCGGTACATTAATACAGGCGCTTGTCCAAGCCAACAACAATAGTCAGTTATTTTATCCTGGACATAGTTAGTCATCAGGTTCAGATGAGGGGAATGGCTTTCCCAGACCCCAAATCTACAGAGATAACTTACAGTGGGGTCTTCTTATGTGGAAGTTTGCAAAGGAATTGTTTGTATATCTGAACATATACATCTATCTTCAAGATGCTTTATTTGTCACATACCAGGTTATACAAGTATGACCAGCAGTGAAATGTAACCTGATGTGCTCCGTGGACCATACAGAGTAGAAATAGGAAATTAAGTAAATAGAAATAGAGATCAATAAAACTAATATATATATATATATATATATATACACACACACATATTTATACACACTTTTATACACTATGTATGTGCTGAAAAAAAAATATTTTTAAATTTTATTTATTTATTTATTTTTTTAATAGAAGGGAAATTATTATTTACATAAAGTGTAGTGTATTTAAAGTGCAAAACAGCTTGTATTGTCCAATGTGCAAATGTAAAAAATAATTTAGAGGTGTAGGGCTTGGAGTGTGTTGAAAGTGTCCAGTGTTGTAGCAGTATGTGTGTTATGTATTGTCCTGGTTGAGGAGTCTGGGAAAAAGCTCCTCTTTAGTCTCAGTTTTGGTTTTGATGCTGCAGAACCGTCTCCCTGATCTTAGCAAGCAGAACATGTAATTGTTGGGGTGTGAGAGGTCTTTGATGATCTTGGTTGCTCTTGATCTGCATCGTTTGTTGTAGATGTTCTGCAGGGAGGGTAGCCCGGAACCAATGATGCAACCTTGCGTACTGTGCGTACAACTATCTGATCACAGACAGAGTCTTAAACAACTACTAGAGTCTTAAAGAGACTTCATTATGAAAGTGGGATTATTTAGATATGAGAGACAATACTTACACGCACTATGATTCCCATGCGCTTGCTCTCATAGGTGAAGGGGAAAATCTGCAGAATGGTGAAATTGAGGATTTGTCCACTAGGGGTCCTCAGCTGCATGGAAGACTGATCTCTTCCTACCAGAGTCAATCCCACGCTCTCCGTCCACTGCACCAGGGACACCTAGTGCACAAAGTGAGAAAGAAGAACTAAGAGTAAACATCTCACTTACTGCATGTTGCTAAATATTTATAGTAAAAATAATTATATTTCACTACCATCCTCTAGGAATAGCTGCTATTTGCTATTGATAGTTGCAAGTCTGAAATATAACTGTCCTGCATGGCAAACTAAGGAAAATATATATATATATATATAAGACATAAATATGTCTAAGGCTTACGTACAATTCTAAGTACAACTGAAAAGTCTTTCATCTTTTGCCATATTAGCATTCTTTTCTAAACTGTAAAGTCGGCTTTATTTTACCATTCAACAATATACTGCTAGCACAGTACACAGTGAAACAAAAAGTTCCTCCAAGACCATGATGCTATATAAAAACACAAGACAGTGCATTGGGTGCAACATTTTAAGACTGTAAGTATGTGCAAACAAAGACTGCGAAGCGCAGACACAGTTAAGCATCTACCTATAAAATATGGTTTTAATTTTAAAATAAAAAAAACTTCTAGTTAAAGATATTTTTAAATGTCTTATTCAATATTTTGATAATGTCAACAAAAAATATAAATGCTGTAGAAGAAGAAAAACCTAAAAGCAATGTATTGTAAAAATGATTTTGTAGTTCTTAAACTATTTTATTGTTATTATCAATAATAATAATAATAATAATAATAATAATAATAATAATGAAGAAATGAAGATCCTCAAACTATTGCAAAATCTTGGTGCACAGATATAGCTTTAAGAAATATTATTAGAAATTAAAAAGTGTGTGGTAAGATAGAAGTAATAAATGTGTTTATTATATTTTCTATTGTCAAATGTGTATCAAATAACATCAAATATTTGTTGTAGACCTATTTCAGATACATTTTCAGCGTCCTGGTGTCCAACCAATACTTTTACAACAAAACCAGCAAACTACATTATTTCTATGCACTTTTTTTCTATCATTGAAAACACAGATAACACATTTTACACTGTAATGAAGCGATGTCAGTGTTGCAAAAAATATATATAAACAGTTATACAGTACATACCATCACAATCACCAATCACTGTATTAAACAAACACCACATCAAAATCTACTACTTAAAAAAAGTTATCAACCAAGTGGATCTCTACTGAACTACCATCTATTTTCTTTGCACTGGGCACATGAAGATAAGGAAAACCAGATGACATCCATTAGTATAATGCTAAAAGGGGATGGGGAGGGGGGCATTTCTGGGAGGCAGAAGTTATTGCCCAATAACTTCCAGACAAGAGGTTAGAGAAAGATCAAAAACCCTATTTCTTATGCCCTTTGCAACTAGCTGCTAATGACATATCTCACAGCATCCAGATGGGCAAAGAGAGGCCAAGAGGAACCAGGTTCTGCTGCTAGACCACAGCCATCAACAAATGGGCCTTGTCCCTGCTGTGTCCACGTGACTGGTGGGTACTTCTGTTTTTGTGATGTTGGAAGAACTCAGGTTTTTAACTACATTTAACTGCTCTTCAGAATCAGAATCAGAAAAACTTTATTGTCCCTAAGGAAATTGCCTCCTTTAAATGTGGTCTAAAAACCTTTCTGACACTTTCTTCTGTTTATTTAGTCATTATTATTTTTATTATTACAATTATTTATTTATTTTACCTATGTGTGTGTTTTCATTGGGTTTGTGAAAGGCACTATATAAATATAACTTATTATTATTATTACATTGGACTGCCCAATATGGACAAATATGGATAATACGGACAACACTATTGCATGGTTATGATATGTGATTGTGAGCAATATTCAAATGAATCAATAAATTGAATTTAAAATAACAGGTTGTTCAGAGCAGACAATAAAAACATACACACGCTACGGCAAGACATCTGTAGCTATGGAGTTTCATAAGCTTTCTGTGCTTCCAAAAGACATGTAGATCAGGATCAACAGCTAAACACCTCGAATAAAGAGTGTGGAGTGAGCAGGAACAAATATAACTGTGTGTAAGCATGTAGCTTATGTTTTGTCACCGTCTCGTACAACACACACTAATTCAGAAGGCATGTAGGGTTATGGCTGTCACCGCAAACAGCCCCACTGTGTTTTAGAAGTGAGTGTGTCTGCGGAGGCCTGGCGGAGGCCCGTCTGCGTCATCGCCAAACCACACTCCACTGCTGACCTTGATCTAATCCCAATGCCCAGAAATGATCATATGCACAGGAGTGTGTGTGTTAAACAAATCAGCATATATTTTTAGTTTGAGAAAATGTTAATAGACTAATGTATTTAACAGATTTCTCTCACAGACAAGGGTCAGGATACACTAAGGAGTCACAAGAACAAGGCCTGAGGAGGAAAAAAGCAGCATTCAAGTAAACGAGATGAGCAGACGCGGTATATTACACGAAAAGAAACAACGCAGCCTACATCTATTTCAGGTGTGACACATAAACGAGACATTTCTTAGAATCATCCCACTTTTTCGGGTGGACTCACAAAAAAACAGAAAATTATACTGAATGATTCAAATGAGGAGCAGTAACTATGGCAACAAGTCTCAGAGCTAAATCAGTAACAGGTCGTACAGTCTCCATAGCTTTTAACTGAAAAACACACGAAAATCAAAGACTCCTTCACATTTTTAAAAGCAAATGTTTTCAGAATATCTACCTTTCTCATTATCAAAGTCATTCGATTAAAAAACAAAGTCAAAACATAGATTAAACTCTTATTAGAAGCAACTTTGATATTCGATACAGTAGTATGAATCAGTGACGCTGTAACCTCAAAACAGTCAGAGGACAAACAGATGTGCTACATGCCATTTTTATTCTTGTTTTTTAATGCTGATTCCATCCCTTGTGGACACCTTTAGCCGCTATTTTAAACTACAGAAATGACTGAGGTGAATTATTTGATACAAACTTTCGAAGCACATTCACAACCCCCTAGTTATGAGTATTAGTAATTAATTTTGATGAACATTTTCAGATAAATAGACTTAAAACTAAGACACAAGTTCCAGATCTTTTCACAGCAAGGGTCTAATAATAAAAGACATGACAACGCAAGTCAAAAGTCATCAGCTCTTGGCTGCTCATGGTCTGTTCGCTCTTTTAATGCTTTAAGCTCTGAGCGTAAAAAGCTGAGCTTCTGTGAGTCGGTGAACTCCCTTGTTTGTTTAACTTTCAAGTTGTTGCTGTTTTTCATGAATTCTCTTTCAGTGTTTCATGTTTCAGTGCATTAAATCCAAAAAATTGACTCAGTAAAAAAAGACCTCAAGCTGAATAAACATTATACTACTTAGGCACCAGATATACTGTTTCTGATGGCAGCACTCCAGTGTGAACCTCTCAGTAACTTTGCACCGTGTGTGTAATTTAAGTGCAAGTGCAGTTTTGGAAAATGGATAGGATTACTCTGTGACCAGGACAATAAGACAGCAACCTATAAAATCTGCAATAAAAATACAACAGAGAAACTACACTGTCTATCTTGCCAGGTAATATTTAAAACAGATTAGTAAAATTACTGCTATGACGGGGAAAAAAATCATGATCGGTGAACTCCTCCCCCTACAGTGACTCTGAAATCCATACTAGCTTGTCTTATCGTTTTATTAACAAATAATTGTGTGGTTGAGAGCTGTACCTCATCGGGGCTGGAGGCCTGGTAGACTCTACATGTGTCCTCGTAGTGCTGCTCTGCCTCTGCCTGGTCCGTCACCCCGTTCGCCTCGTATACAGGGGTTACGTTGTGAACCAGCGCAATGGCCTTCACTGCCTCATGAACCCTGCTGCTGATGGTCTTTCTCACCTTAGTCGTTGGTGGTGCTCTGGAGGCTGGGACATCATGAGGAGGCTATGGAGAGGGAGAGAAAGAAATAATAAATAAATTAATTTAAAAAATAATTACAAAATAAAATAATATATATTTATATATATATTATTTTTTACAAAATAAAATAATATATTATATATATTAATATATAATTTTATATAATAAAAAAAAGAATATATAATAACTTCATTTTGACTGTACCCACAGAAAAGGCCTGAATTTAACCGTAACAGACATATTATTACACTGAATTGCATTAATGGACAATCTTTCTTTCCTTCTCTCATAAAGTTACTTTTGGAGATACTAGTTTTTTTTCTGTGGCAAAAGTAATATGGATATATACCTTATTAGCCAAAATCACCTGTCTATTATCGTGCAGATCATCATTAATACAGCACTGATCCAATGAGGTAGGGACTTCACAAGGCCTTTGAAGCCGTGTTGTGGTATCTGACATCTTAGCAGCAGATTCTTTCACTTGCAAGTTGCCGGCTCTATGGATCAGACCCGTTTGTCCAGCACATCCCACAGATGCTTAATCACAATGAGATCTGGGAATTTGGAGGCCAAGCCATTACGGAATATTGTCACTTTGAAGGTGTGTACTTGATATGTGACAGTGATTAGGATGGTGGGACATCAAATTAACATCTACATTAATGCTAACACACAAGGTTTTCTAGCACAACTTTACCCAGATAATCACACTACCTCTGCTGGCTTGCCTTGTTCCCATAGTGTTCTCTGATGCTACACCTTGTCAATTGCTCCATGGTCCAGTCCTGATGCTTGTGTACCCACTTTAGATGCTTTCAGTGGTGAAGAGGAATCACCAGTAACACTCTGTTCTGACAACTTATCTTAACCAGCAGTTTATGCTATAGTAGTTCTTCTTTGGGATCAGTCCAGACAGGCTAACCTTTGCTTCCCATGGGCAACAATGAGTCTTGGGCATCCATGACCTTGTTGCTGGTTCACTGGTTGTCAACAGTTGTCAGAAGTCAACTGAGTACACTCTGTACACTGGCTACATTGCTAAAACTTTTCTGGGATAGTCTGAAAAAGTGTTTAAGGAATTGATTTGACCTTCAAATTCCCAATGCCCGGGAAGTAGTACCTTGCTCAAGGGTACCCAAGTGGTGCCCAGCCTGGGAACGTGCAACCTTCCAATCCCAAGTGCAAGAACCTAACACCTAGGCCACCGCTCCCCACAATGGAGTCCTTTCTTAAATGGTCACATCTGCTATGATGGCAAGAGGATGAACTACACATTATTAGCTGATTTTAAGGTAAATTTAATTTAATTAGAATTTAATTGCTGCAATTCACTCAAAACAGAGTAATTGGCAACAGTTGAAGCATCATGATTGGGTATAAAAGTAGTATCCATCAAAAAGCTCTGTCTCTGCAAGCAAAGATGGGACATGGCTCACCCTTTTGTGCGTTTAGTCAGTTTGAACATCTACAATGCATAATATTGTGAAAAGTTTAAGAGATTTCAGAAATTGCAGTGCACAAAGAGCTTCACTTTCTCACTTTCACTCCGAGCTACTCTGAGCTTCCAGCTCCGGATTCATGTCTCACTCTGCTGCCCGGATCATGAGGAGGGAGATCATCTGCGATTCCCCCCACTCCTACTGAAGAGAGCAGCATGATGAACTCCTGATTTTATTTATTCATAGTTTTCTTCTCTTTTTATCGCTCTCCGGTGTCGACCAGAGGAGGATGGGTTCTCCTTCTGAGCCTTGGTTCCTCTCAAGGTTTCTTCCTATAATTAGGGAGTTTTTCTTGCCACTGTCGCTTTGGCTCATTGGGGCTCGGACCCGGATTCTATAATCTCTGTAAAGCTGCTTTGTGACAACCTCAGTTGTAAAAAGCGCTGTATAAATAAATTTGAATTGACTTGGCTTCACACATTCCTTGCTGCATTAAGAAAAGCTACATGAAACTGTATTACGCAATGAAGAAGCCATACATCAGTAGCCACACATCAATTCTATTCAGAAATGCTGATGAGTTTTTTGCACCCAAGCTCATTTCAGATGTGGAACTACGTGCCATGGTCAGACGAGACCATATTTCAGCTTGTTTTTTGAAAAAAGGGACATTGAGTTCTCCTTGCCAAAAATGAAAACTACCATTAATATTTTAATCACCAAAAGGTGCAAAAGTCAACAACTGTAATGATGTAAGGGACATGCCATTGGTGAGTTGCATGTATGTAAATGTACCATTGACTCTGAGGTGTATATAGAGACATATATTGCTGTAGAGGCAATGACTCTTACCGGGACATCCATGCTGATTTTAAGCACAGCCAGACCACATGCTTAATGGGATATAACAGTATGGCTTCACAGACACAGTGTGTGTGTGCTTGACTGATCTGATGTCAGTAAAGATCTATCTCCTTTTGATAATGGATGGAGCTTCATGAAGAGAGGAATTAGACACTAGCAGCCATGAACAAACGAGTATGGACAAAATTAATATCTGCAAAGCAATGAAAAAGTGCTTTAACACAATGGTAAACATGCTTCCACCAACTGTGTTGCAGCCATTGAATTCTACATGTTTGTATATTTATATTATACATATTTTTTAATAATTTGAGATTATAAAATACAATGAAAATAAGAATGCGAATTGAACATCTTGAACAACTGCTTCTTAGCCACTGCTTAAACAATTTACTCTAAAACTTCCTTGAGCTACTCTATATAAGAGGTATAAAGGATGACTACAGTCATTTAAATATTTAAGTCAATTAAAGTTAATACTGATAAATCATTACATAATTTTGAAAGTATATATACACAAAGGCATTCTGTAACACCTTACAAACTTGTACATTAACTTGTAGTTAATACTATGCATATTTAACATGAATAAGTCCTGCTGTCTCAATCCTTTTATGGAATCACTGGGCGCTGTCTGCCTAACAGAAGGTTTCCCCATGTCTACAATCACTAAAAACGATTTCAAAATTTGATTGTGGTAAGATTAAAATAAAAATTTACTTTACTTTTGGCCTTGTAGGGTACGTTTCATTTTTTTATTTTAATTTTATTATCCCTTATAGTAACACAAGTGGGAAATATATTTATACACTGAAAAGAGAGGGGATTACTGTATATTCACTAACACTAACTACACACTGAAAAGAGAGGGGATTACTGTATAT
>JBBIGC010000131.1:5979633-5994022 GCA_037576955.1 Lepidarchus adonis | reverse complement strand
CCTGCTTTTTGTGCTTCAAAGTCAGCAAATCGGCGTCGGAAGTCAGCAGCGAGCACTAATTTTATCAGCAAATGTCCGACTCCCACCTTGTTGAAACCCACGGTTCTCAGTGTACACGTTCCGTTTTGCCATTTTTCATGGGTATCTGAAACTTAACTTTATGGTTATTCTAACGACTGCTATGCTAAAAATATTGAAATGACGCGGACTATTTCTCGGTGCGTCACTGGTGCGTCACCGTTGCATTGCAACTCCCAGAAAGCAACACTCTTTCCACCTGTTTTCTCACACCAGACACTACATAGGCCACAATGCATTGCTTCCCATGAAACACACCACATCCCACAACAAACGCCTACGAGAGAGACCTGTGTTCGCTATTTTTGTGCTACTCATTCATGTTTCATAAATATATATCATCATTATATGCACAAGTTCCGACTTACAACTAAATTCAGGCGGAACGGAACCTCAACGTTACACAAGGGCCCACTGTACATTATTACCCTTCAGCTGATGCAGTAAAACCTCTGGAAGACAAAACCTTGAATAAGGTAAGTGCATGATGTGCATGTGACAACTTCCAATTCACTGTAATCTGATGTAATCACAATATCAGATCACATCCCGAGTAAAGGGCTGATCCGATTTCACTCAGAATGTCAAGTCTGCATGTAAAAAATAAAGTGAGCAGATTTACTAGTTTTCCATGCAATATCTGACAGCAGTTACCATTATTACACTATTTATGTAATTGTACACACACACATCTTGTGTCATGCCTTACATGAGAAGCCATCATGCTACTGACATCATGCTACAGCCATAAGAGCTCAGGAGGACTGGAAAACCTAACATAGTCTGCAACCTGAAACTCAATTCAGTCTTCAGTTCTGTACAGTAGCACCACTGAGTTCTCTGAGCTCTTCTCAGATAAACCGCAAAATAGTAGAAATGTGTGGTGTGATTGGTTTTTGGAGAAACTGACTTCAAGTTCTCTGTGCCAAAAGTTAAATGGACCATCCACACTGTCACCAAGCCAGCATTAGTCATCAGTCAGCAAAAAAAATTTAAACTTTTTTAAATACAATCTCAATCTGTAGCATCTAAGTGTGTTAGAGACTCAACTTTGCCGCTATTCTGGATGAAAGTCATGGCAGAAAACCCTGAGATCACCACAACATAACTGAACACTTATTCTGAAAGGACCATTTACACGTTACCATAGCGACCAGAGCGTGCGAGGGGCAGAGGAGGACGCTCAATCTGTGCCCATCTGGCATCATAAAAGTAAAAAAAAAAACGCTTGATATGGACAAGGACGTCAATGGAAGTCAATGGTTATTTCAGTAAAGAAGAAGTGGGTTTGTTCAAAGCTAAAGGTTTAATTTTCTGTCCTACCTGAAACTGGGCATAGGTTTCAGTGCTGTGTGGGCAACATAATACCATAACTACATTATTTAAGGTGGAGCTGAAACTATTGAAGGTGTGGCCAACAGCTACTTGGCAAGTGAATAAAAACAATGGCTCTGATAGAGATTATAATACAGTGCAATTTCAGCCATTTCAGTCATCCATCAATGACAAAAGGATTATAAGGTGGTAGTTTTGTAAAAATATTTTTATATAATATTTAAAAATTACATTTTTGACCCATCAAGCATAAGAACCAGGTTTTTTATTTTTACTCAACAACATGTTTAAAAGCTACTGATTTTTTAACTAACCTTTTGTATGAACTGAGAGTAAGGAGTTGTCTCGTTTTTCTTTTTGCTATGCAAGCACACCACCCATTTTGTTCATCCAAATTGCAAAAGTTTAGCTACAGACTCATCTACCATCAGGCCCCTTCTCCTCTCCTTTGTCAAATTACTACCACATATTCTCAGGAACGTGACTATTGCTTTGATTACTTGTGAGAAGAGCTAGCTAACTGTAGATGGTCAACCAGAATATTCTCCAAGCTAGCTGTTGTACGTTTCATTTGCATTCCTGTAGAAATGACTATGGGTTCTTCATTGAGCACGTAGGCTAAAATCAAGAATTATCATAGAATTAATAGCATTTTCTTATTGATAGGCACAGCAATTAAGTCATTTCAATTGAATACCTCAATTGGCTCTGGTCCTAAAGGAAAAGAGCTGAACAAGAGAGCATTTACTGACCAAACTATGTGTCTGAGAACCATGCTCTTTCTATTATCACTCATTGGCTTTGTTGTGCTTGTTGCTCTACTAGCACTACTTAACTTTATGCTTTTTTTTCTCATTTCAAATAAAAAAAATCACATTTTATTAGTAATATGGTACAAATAGAAAAGATTTTACCTGTTGATTTTAGTTTTAAGTAAGGAGCACCAGGGCTAGTAATAAAAAAAATTTGCCTTGACCCCTGATAGTCTTTTTGTATTATTTCAGTCTATATAATAACGCATCTCATGAGACATAAATGTCCCTAACATTCACCATCACTGTGACAAATTTGTCCCTCAATACAGAAGTAAATAGACAATTATTATTTGCAATGCAAATTATTTCTTTTAAACAAAAAAATTGTAAATGGGGCTTTTAGGAGAGGCTTGCCATTACTTAAGGAAATCGCCCTGGAAGTTAGACATGTGAAAACAATGTAATGTATCAAGTGTTCCCTGTTCAGAATGACATTTGAACTGCCTTACCCCAGGTAAGAAGGTGAAGAAGTTGTATTTTTGGTTGTTAATGACATTCCGGGGGTATCTTTGTTCCCTCTTTTCTGGGTGGCCCAACCACACTGTGCGAGGACGAAAATCTCCCATCCCACAGCACTTTGACCATGGGCAGCACCTGAGAGAAACGGAGATGAAATCATTCCTCAAGATACAGAAGACAATAATTTTAATGAGAAATACAAACATCCGTACTTTTTCCCCGTCATATTCCTTCATCAAAAATCCAGATGTGTGTTCCCTCATCTGAAACTGTAGCTTAAATTCATACACTTTCCACCGGGAACACGGCACAATGGTTTTTGAGCCATGCAGCGTCAGTTGCAAAATTAAGCCCACTTTATCTAGCAACCACCTCCTTCCTCAAACAAACCTTATCAACAAGACAAAGGGACTTGGCATGGAGTTCTGTGTCAACTCCTGTTTGAACCAATATTTCCTTCAGAACAGGCAGGTAATATATTTGGCAGGTAACTAGCATTCCAAAACCCTTACGTAAGGATCTTGGTGGTGTGGTAAAGGAACAAAAAGGTAGCAGGGTAAATGCCTGTTGAGAATATGGACTAGTTGCAGCTTTGGTTATTTTTATGGCTGAACAATTTGGGAAAAAATATATTTGCTTTAATAAAATATTTTAAATAATATTTAAGGATTTTATTTTAATATGAATGTGATTATTCATCAAATTAGTTTTATTTTTATTTCCACCAAATTCTAAATGTAATGTGTCCGAACCATTTCAGAAGCTCTGCATTATTGGATATTATTATTATTACTAAAGTCCCTCAGGTCAGTAATGCTGGAGAACGTATATGATTAAAACTACATGCATTGTGGTTTATAAATTGCCCTCTTTTGAATTGCGATTGCAATATAAAAACCAATAATCGTTCTGCCCTACTCGACTAGCTCTTCTGAAGTATTATATGTTGTAAAAGGGGTTTAATGAAGGCACAGTAAACCAAAAGGATTAGTCGGTTCAAATGTGTAATGTGAAGAAATTCAGCCATGTTTAGTCAGAAGAGTTATGTGCTTTCTTTAATACCATGTTGTACAATCAATGGTCAAACACAGGAGGCTTTGGAGCTGAAGTACACTTCTTTATTCCATTCCCAGTCTCAAACAGACCAGACACCTGCTTCCAACACCAAGAAATTGAGTTTTGCTACTTCTGAGCTTGGCAATAATGTGTGTAATTTGATGTATATACGTTTTAAACGAAACTTTACTAGTTAATTATACAAAAGGCATATATAATAGCAAGACAGGACAGCTTTTGTTGCTTGCTTTCCCTTTGTAGATACACCTTCAGTCCTAGGCCTTTTTACAGTTCAGTGAAATGTAGCATTAGCTGGATAAAACTGGCTGTAAATTAAGGTAAAATACAGCATAATTTGACGTTAAGGTGGTGGATTACTGGGTGAATCACTGTCTTTCTGCTCGTCATGTGTTAAGCAAATTCTTGCCCGAAAAACGCGAATATTGCACCTGGTCGCACCCGGAACAAGGAGGTCCAGTTTACATCCTTCTCATACGCTCGCGCAGGCTCCGTTTACTGATAAACAACCAAGTATGACAAAATTAACGACAGTTCGTCTTTTAATCGCCATAGCTCTTTTGTTTCCATTGATTTAATCAATTTCTGTGAGACCTTGAAGTAAATTGTCCCACGAAACGTCCAAAAACAAGCGAAAACAAACGCGTTCTCCTGTGGCTGTTAGCCGCCAAGCTAACAAAGTAACCTAGCCACCGCGAACAAGCAGCTTTTTATAAACCGCCGCGACATCCATTTATGCTCGCTTACCCATTTTTGTGCTTGTTGTCGTGCCGTTTTTTGTGCCGCACGGGCTGCAGAGGGATATTGTCCACCATGCCCGCCATGCTAGGGGCTGACCCAGTCGTTGGTGGGAGCTGGGCGGAGGCTGGGAGCGCTGTCAGGGCGGCGGGGCTGAGCTCTACAACCGGGACAGGGGGCATTGAAGACAAATAGATGCTTATCGTGGGCGCTCAGGTCATTATTTCCCTTTCGAAACGTTTGCAATCCCTAAATGCACTTGGGGTAAGTGTTATAAATGTTTCAACACAAATTGTAAATAACAGAAGTCTGAGCTGAAAAGTCTTGGGTTTTATTTAAAAAAAATCCAGAGGACGGAAAGGGGGAGAAGCAAACATTTATAAAACATCTACACTGTAAACAAGCCGAAAACCGACTCAACGTTTGAAGGACTATACAAAGCCAACTGAAACCAAGACCCCCCATCATCCCCAATCCCATGCCATCATTGAAAGGCACAACTTGGCAAATGCATAAAGAGACTGTACAGGAGTCTGTTTATTCTGAGCAAGTGTTGTGCAAAGTGTCCCATTATACATTCATTACAAAAAGAAATCAGCAGGTTATGGAATAAATGTAACCATAACATCACTTACTCAGTACATGGCAGCAAAAACAGTTCAAATCAGTAGAGTGAGAGCAGAAAAGGGCATGAGGTAGAAGTTTGGAGCCAAGTGATGCTTTAGAAATGGGATTAATTTAAAGATGCATGCAAACCAATTGGAGAAGGGTGTGTGTGTGTGTGTGTGTATATGGGGGACTATGAACAGGTGTGACTGCTCATATAATTGCAGCAATACACCATGTTGGCCAAGCACAACACATTCTGACCAGACGGCTACAAGAACGTAGCTCTTCTACAGAAAACAGCAAACTTGCTTTAAAAGAAAAGTCAATGATAATCAACTCCCTGGGTCAACAAATAGTTAAAATCTATTAGATCCTCACAGAATGTAGAGAAATAAAGTGCAGGGACGAGCATCACAGCATTATACTGGCCCTCAATACGACAAACAGGCTTCAAAAGCTGAAGAGATGACCGGATGAAGGGCCGAACGCCATCTGAAAAAGTAATGCTGGAGGAGGGAGGGGAGGGGGTTGACTGTTTATGCATTTCTCTAAATAGTCTAAAGCTACATGCAAAAAATATATAGTACATTTTGGTCATAAACAAAAATATCCAAAGAACCTTCATTACAATCATGTGGTGCTTTTTCCTTTAATAGTTTAAAAAAAACGAAAAAACTTGGCACCACTTAAACAGGCACTTAACAAGTTACATTTTTGGTAGAGCAGATAGAAACTACATTTAAACTCAACAGAATAATTTAATATGAAAACTAGTTTCCAAACATCTACAACACTTCCAAGTTCCTAACAGAAGAACCTGGAAATAACTTCTACAACTGTGCTACACTGCCCGGTTGAACTATGTGCCCTTGATGTTATGACTGAGCACAATTTCACCAAAAGCAAATCCCGACAGGAATCATGTAGCTGGGACAGTCTGTTAGAATAAAGGAGAGATCGTGACCCATGGCCAAGTACCTTGAGAGGTGGCAATTGTGTTTTAGCAGATTGCATCACACAGAAGTTATCACTAGTAGGACAGTTCTGGAATAAAGCAGTTTCAAGTAAAACTTACATTCAACTCCTATAAACATTACTGACAAATACCCGCATATATTAGAAAAGGAACAGTAATAACTACAGTAGTTACATCTGGTTTGACTAAAATTTAGATGTGAAGTCCCAAAAAAAAAAAAAAAAAAAAAAAAATCCAAGAGCTGCCCATTTCCAGACATTGGAATTTGATAAGGCCTTGCAAAAATCAACTACTAAATGGAAACTAATGAAAAGTACTGGATCTGATTGTACCCACTGATGATCTGGCAGAGGAGCAAAGCCAACCAAATGACGGGTGGAGGAGTCTTGTGTGGTCTTAATTCACTTTTCCCTCCTCCATAAAATGTGGAAATTGGGATTTTACTACACTCTCTGAACCACTCTTTTCCATTTCAGCAACTGTAGCTGAAATGCTCGAGTGGGAGGAGTCCATCTTCAGTCCTCCTGTAGAGCCAACCAAAGGGCCTCCAGCAAGACCTCCGGGGAGCGGGATTCCTCCATTTTGAATGACCGAAATCTCATTGGTTTTCATAGTCAGCCCATTCGTGAAAGCAGCAGCATATTGGTTCCATACAGATGGGTCAAAGTTCATTGGCGGGGGGATCAAGTCCTTTGGGGGCGGCAGCATGTCTGGCATGATCTTGGGTTCGGGACCCATGGCCATCAATGCCATTGGATTATCCAGAGACAGACGCTGGCCTCGTCTTGCTGAATTATTCCACATGTGCGTTCCAACATGTACCTGCAAAACAGATGGATATAAAATCGTCAGATAATGATTGACTTGATATTGACCCAACTTTGATGGCCAAAAATACATGACTTGTTCATAGACCCAATAGGAAGATAAAAATAAATGAAGTTACCTTCAGATTTCCTTTTGTCGTAAAAGCTCGACCACAGATGGTGCAAGCAAAGGGCTTCTCTCCAGTGTGTGTACGTTCATGGATCTGTAGCGCACTTGCAGAGGAGAAGTTCTTGCCACATACGTTACACAGATGTTGCTTGGCAGAGCGGCGAGGGGCACTGGTGCTGGGGGGAGGTGTACCTGTGCCCTGGGGCAGCTGGGAGCTGAACTGACTGTGGGCACTCATTGGATTCTCTGGAGGAATCTGCATTTCCAGTTTCACCAGACTAGGAGGCACCCGCATAAATGGTACGTGACCTGCAGCTGGAAAGCAAAGACGACATGTTTAAATGTTATCATCAACTAAGTTGTAAATTTTACAAAAAAGTGGAATTGCATGTCAACTTACAATATTCTCCATTTGAGAAGGACAGGCCTGGCTCTTCTTTGATTGCTTTTGTAGTGAAACTCGACGTCAAGTCCAGCGCGCCATTCGTTTCACCAAAATCTGGAGCTCCACCATCAGAGTCTGTTCTTGCTATGGGTCCAGCTCCATTGTCTGGGTTTGCAGATTCTGGAGATTTGGTCTGCATGTTCTCCATCTGTCCATCTACTGGAGACGAAGAGTGAAAGGAGACAGAGTCCGACATTGTTGGGCTTCGCCCATTTTTGTATTCAAGCTCCCCAGCTGCCAGCGGTGATTCTTTGGGGCCACCATCGCTCTCCGACGCAGTACTGTTCTGTCGCTGCAGGTTCAAAGCTGACGTCAGGCTTTTCATATGGTTTTCTAGAGCCGTGATGCCAGAGAACATGGCTGGTGAACCACCGAAGACCTGATGATCTTTTGCGACAGGTCCAGGACTAGGTTCAGAAGTGTTCAGCTTCTCTTGATTGTCCAAATCCATATCTTGTTCCTCCATACTCTCCTCAAGCCCACTGGCATCCATGCTCTTCTCCTCCGTCAAACTGGAATCTAATGCTTCTGGGCTTTCATACTGGTTCTCAGGCAATGGAGTGTTTGGAATCTGGCCGCCCATATGCATTCGAATGTGCTGCTGCAGCACAACTGCATTAGTGAACTTCTTTTGGCAAATTGGACAAGAGTGTTGCATCTTTAGTGGAGTGTTGGCCCTATGGACGCCATAGTGGGCTTTAAGATTACCCTTGGTAGAAAAGGCCCTTCCACAGATCTTACACTTGTATGGCCGCTCACCTGTGTGTGTACGATAATGCATTTTGAGAGAACTCTGGCAGCTCAAGACTCGGTGGCAGATCACACATTCATTGGGGTCATTGGTCCTCTTCTCCAAGCCATCCACCATCTGCTGAAGTTTGGCAGTGCCAGACCCATTTTCCCCTGGGAGTCCAGTGCCATTAGCATGCAAGCTAGCTAGCGTGTCTGAGGCTTCCTTGCCCTGGTCCAGTCCTACCTCATGATTGAGCACACCTGAGGAAATGGAGGCACCATCACTACCAGACGAGGACGGTCTTTGGGTGTAGGGGTCACCAGTCACTGGAATGTCAAATGAAGACTTGTACCCCTGGAGAACTGATGGGTGAAGACCAGTAGAGGGAAGCCCAGGCACTGGTTTGCTATCTACAATATTTGATTCCTCAATGGGCACAGACATGCCATAGGGAATGCCATTGTTTGTGGGAATGTTGTCCAGGTGTTCTGGCACAGGATGTGGATTCATCTTAATGTGTGGATATTTGTCTTTGTGCCTCTGGAAATGCACTTTCAGGTTTCCTTTAGTTGTGAAACGGTTTCCACAGATGTTGCATTTAAATGGCCTTTCACCAGTGTGTGAACGCAAATGAATCTGGAGGGCGCTATCATTCCCAAAGGTCTTCCCACAGAACTTGCATTTGTGTTTAAACATCTGCTCACCAGCTCCGTTCTTCAACTCTGCTAGGCCAGGAATCTTGCTTTTCACCTTTTTGGAGGGATCGATGCCAGCTGCAAGGGCACTGAAGGGACTCTGGAATGCCATAACTGAGGGCGACTGAGGAAGCAAAGCTGGAAGTCGGCTGGCAAGCTCTGGGAGACCTTTGATTATGTCTGTCTTCAACGATATTGGGCCAGAAACTCCTGCAAGTGATGTGGCAACACTACTGGATTGAGGTAGTTTACCTTGCTTGAGAGCTTCCAACGACAAACTTTGGGAACCTGTTCGCTTTCCTATTAGGGCGGCAGCAGCTGAGAGTTGCTGGGAAAGATGTGCACCAAGTGCCTTGAGTGGATCCACGGCAGCTCCCACTGCAGAGTGGAGGCTTGGAGGCGCCATCATAGCCACCTGGATCCGAATCTGCTCCGTCAGCTGGATCTGCTGCAGTTGTTGTTGCTGAAGGCTAACCAGCTGCTCGAGGATCATGGGTATGGCTTGGAGGGCATCCTGCTGCGATGGGGGAGCGGGCGACTTCTGACTCGATGAATGTTGAGTCACGGCCACTGTGGTCGCAGGCATCGTTTTAAGGGTTACATTGGAGTCTTGCAATTTAGAAGTGGATAAGTAGTTCATTTCAGGACTGCTGGATAGATCCTCCTGAGCTTGCTTTGGGTCACCATCACCATTCAACTTTGGTTCATCTTCCATAGCATCAATCGACTCCATGCTTTGCTTGGACTGGGAATTACTGCTAGACTGGCCATCACTGTGATCACTATTGAAGTCCCCAGGGGAGTGCTGGGAGAACTCCGGAGGTATCTCACCCCCATCCCCATCCTTCATAATGACAACCTGTTGACTCTTCGTGCAAGTTCTCTCATGCTCGAGAAACTCGGCTTCGTCAAAAAACTCGGCACAGCATTTTTCACACACTCTCGTCTCCTCCATTCGACACCGCTTGAGCTCATTTCCATCCTCCTCAGTTTGGACATCTTGTAGAACCCCTGCAGTAAGAGACCACCCATAAGTTAATCACATAAGCCATTTGAAAGCACATTTAATAGTGAAACATTGCCATTACACTATAAGCATGGAAAAGTAAGAACTTCCTATCTGGGTACCAGCACAGTGAACAGACTGTAGTACAGCGAACTGGCCAGATGAGGGCGCCGTTTACTAGCCGTCAAAACTGCTTCTCAAACGTTTAAAACACTAAATCACACTCATTAGCATAAAAAGTAAATTGTGAAGTATCGTTTAAATCAATTCCCAAAATACCAAAAATGAAACTAACCCGCCTAAATGTGTGCATACTTAGCATTAGCCTACTTTTGCTAGTTAGTTTAGCAATGGCAGGATAACTTTAAATGAGCAATTATAACGCATTATTAGCCAGACCGAGTACAACCATCGACACAAATCACCTGTTAACGTTCCCTTAACGAAACTATTAGCTTTCTTAAATCGCTCAACTTGCAAATGGCTTTGTATAGTTACAAAATAACACTTAGTGCTGGGGGAGCAAGAAAAGACGGCTCTACACAAAGAAAACTGATTTATACACTTGCATGCTAAAATTAATGGAATTTGGATATAAAAGTACTATGAGTAAATTTAGCCTTCAGTAGACAATGGTGTAATAACCGAGGCGTCCACGAGGGGGCGCGCTGACAGCATTATGACCTCAGCGTGACACGCGGTCATTTTACATCGTTTTTGTAAAAAAAAAAAAAAAATTAATTCTCTCGTGCTGAACAGACACGTTTAGTAAACTGGCGCCTCCACATCCCTGCGTTGAGCTGTAGGCTGTGAAAGCAGCCCAACAGGCCGGAATAGTTCCAGGCAAACGATCAGCTGAGTTACTATAGTTTACATACGTGAACAGCAATCGACCCCCCACCTCTACATCAGGGCACCTCTACACCTCCCCCACCTCCGCACGCAGCCCAGAGAAAGTCCTTTTTACGGGGGAGTTGGGGTGAGGGGCTTTGCTGGTCTGGTTTCTTCCAGAATCGACCTGTTGCCTTTGTTTTAACGGTGGTGTACAGATTAATAACTGGAGAAAATGAGTCAGGAGCTCCACTGCAGCAGCATCTCTGCAGCTTTCACACGAATTTAGAGGAAACATCTCCATTTTATACGAGACTTTTAACAAAAACAGATAAAAAGAGCGAGAGAGAAAAATGGTGGAAACCAACTACACGAGTCTGGAAAAAGTTGGAAATGACCGATGTTGACGAACAGAACCTCTGCACGTGCTAGAACTTCCCCCAGGAGAACATCTCCAAACTCTCCTCAGTAAAGCTCCTCCACTGTCCTCACACACACACCACAGACTCCAAACTCGCACCACACACACACCGCGGCTCTGCTCCAGCCCTTACCGCGCTCCGCCGCACCGGGGCCGGGACCGGGACCGAGACCGGACTCCTCCGCGTGGATGTGCTGCGGCTTCGACTGCTTGCGTCGCGACATGGCAGCGTCCTACCAACCATCTGCGCCTTCACCCTCTCCTTCCCAAACTCTCCGGCCGCGAAATTAGCGCTTCAAGTAGAAATGCGCATGTCAAAGTAATTATTATTATCAATAACGCGTTGCGATTTATCACGGCCCTCTGACAGCTGATTGGCTCCGGGCCAAGTGCTTACACATTATTCAAATAGGGCTTCATTGATGAGAAAAGCAGAGCGCGAGGAGGGGCGGGGCCTCAGCTGCAGGGAGAGCCAAAGAGAGCAAGAGGGAGGAGCGAGAGAGAGAGAGGGGGGGGGGGGGAGTTCTGCCACCTACTTTTAGTGCTACAGTTCTCTAGTGTTGCAGTACTATTAATAATAATAAATAACAATAATAATAATAATATGTATTCCGAATTTGAAAATGACATCTGACGTTCACAATGTGTAAACATTTGGTTAGAATTCGACCAAAATCAAAAGGAATGGTCCAGAATAAGTTATAAAAAAGTAAAAAGAACAGTTATTGCCTTTATGAATATTCTGTCTTGGACACATTTTATTATTGATAGTTAAGAACCAAGGAGAAAAAATCAATATGACCTGTTTCTACAAGTTTTAATGCACTTTTTAAAATTAAAAGCAATAAACTGTAATGTTTTAAGTTTTATTGTATTATTGTATACATACATACATACACATATATATAGACACACATATATAAACATATAAATAAACATATATATAACACCATATTTTAGTATCTTTACACAGATATATATAATGTGTATAATGTGTGTGTGTCTGTATATATATATGTATAAATATGTATACCATACCTTTAAGTAACTATAGATGATCACATAGACAGACAGTAACTTAACCTGTGTAGTTTAAATGGTGTAAAATAATCTATAGCTGCTGCATTAATGAACAGCACAGAACACAGTATCCCGGATCATATATATATATATATATATATATAGGTTAATGCTTAGGTGGCAGGTACCTATATCAAAGACCAGTCTGGACTTTGCCCATTGTACACTGATCATCTACAGGGTTTTCAGTTTCAGTAAATGTCACTGAAATCTCCAAATGCCACAACAGACGCTGGTAATGTCACTGAATAGTGCAGGAGTAGTGAGTCCTGTTTCAGAATGGACATGGTTTTAAAATTTTCACACCTTGATCCAGACACTGCGTCAAAGAATTTTAATCCCCAAACCCCCTCTTCCGTTTGCATAATGCGAGAGTGGTAAGTGCTCAGGGAGTGAGAAGGAATTTACAGCCTTCCACAATAGACGGCCCAGCCACTTCCAATACATCCCTCCCTCTCTCTCCCTGTCAACTGTTTATGTCTTACACTACCGCAAAAGGAGATTGATGGCCCTAAAGTCTAATTGAGTTAGGAGGATGGGGGGAAGACACATTTCGACCCACTTCACCAGACATTAAAACCGTGGATCTGTTAACAGCAGGACACAGGGATGAAGATTATAGCTGCGTACAGAAGTTTGGATGAATTATATGTGTCATTGATGGTAAATAGGTAGAGGTAGCAAGCAAACTTCTTCATATTTAAAGCACCATTACTGTGTCTTTGCTCAATTTCACATAAGGGAATAAGTAAAATAGTGCCTGTAGAAAATTTAAGGCACACCAGCTTTTTCCCCAAATATGTTAAATTAGGGAAACTGCACAAAAAGTTGCACATCTGTGTAGAGGATGTTTTTATTTTCAGGAACGTAAAGTATTAATCCATCTTCAGAGGTGATCAAAAGGCTTCATAAATTGTATGTACATATACACATACATATATACACATACACATACATTTATATATATGTATGTGTATGTGTGTGTGGAAAAAAAAAATATATATATATATATGTGTATGTGTGTGTGTGTGTGTGTATATATATATATATATATGAACTGGACTCTTTATATTGTGCAGAAGTTCTCAAATTGTCATTTATTTGAAGAATGCTTCATCCAGGAGTTTTTCTGTGGAGTTTTTTGTTCTTATGAGAATAAAATAACCACAGACTCTAATATCCAGCATTTCTCATTGTTCTTTTCCAACAACAATGTCATCGAGCTGCCTGTAACGGTCAAATGAAGGAGAACCCACAGAAATGTCCCTCCTGTCCTTCGTGACACAAAGAGGACTCTATATATCTTATAAAAACAAATGCCTATCACCCAGAGACGGACTGAAGGTGGAAAAGGAGGGGAGTGCAGTCTAGACAGTTTATGGCCCCAATAACAACCTGTGCTTGAATTCAGTGTTTCTGTTGCACTCAAACTAAACAATTCTCACCGAGTAATAAATCCGCAGCGGTGGGAACGAGGGGTTTCATCTCCTGCAGGATGGACAGATGCCTTCTTTGACGTTTTCCAGGAGATGAGGTCATTCAGAGTGGTTTTAACCCCAGAGGAAACCTCATTAGCTCCGTCCTTTCCTCAAGCTCAAGAACATCACTGGAACCAGAACAAAATGGCAGCAACAACAAAGCCAATTTCATACACATCTGTCGTCTATACATTTGATGTATATGTTCATGTACACGACATCATAATCGACGAAACCTCATATCTCCAAAAGAAAACAAAATATTGTCAATTGTCAGTAGAAAGATTTTCTTCCATTTTGGAGCAAATTCACTGGCGTGTTCATCAAATAACTTGACCCAAGTGAATGTTGTGATGAGGAAATGGATATATTCAGTCCTGCATTTTTTCAGAGGGCCATCAGTCGGTTTTCTGCTATCTGAAACATCTCATTGGACGTAGAGATCTTTGACAAATGTCATGACCTTCAGGCACTCAGACTCATAAATACATTCTTGAGGCTGTTTGGCACCGATGCTCGTTCTGAAATCTATGGGTAAAAAAATAAACAGCTTGTTTTTAAATGGTCGCCTAAAAGTTCAATCCTCATTTTCAGAAAGTTAGAGAAATTTATGTATTTATTTTATTATATTGTATGGACGAGTGTCCATTTATACACACGTATATATATATACAATAGCA
>JBBIGC010000131.1:5962601-5973380 GCA_037576955.1 Lepidarchus adonis | reverse complement strand
GGAAGGAAGGAAGGAATGAAGGAAGGAAGGAAGGAAGGAAGGAAGGAAGGAAGGAAGGAAGGAAGGAAGGAAGGAAGAAAGAAAGAAAGAAAAGAGACAGATAAATAAATATAAACCTGAGTGAGGGAGAACCAGTAGGAGTGATAAAGATTCCACACATGGCTGTAATTTAATGGGGGAATTGCCCATTGGTTCCTGTGTTGGGGCAAACATGGCAATAGTGCTGCTTTTGTTATTGCTGAAGTATGACAACTGCTTCCATCAACAAACAATAAAAGTGTGAGGAGTTTGTGAGCGGAGCCCGGGGAGGGGTCCTTCTCACCATAAACCCACCACTGCATACTCTGAGAACAGAGCTTTTTTATGTGCAAATCAATGTCACACATCAATCAAAGATAATAAATAAGGGGTAAAAAAAACTGAAAACCTGCTGCATGGAAGGTGAAGAAGAATAGAAGCATTATCACAAAGTTTACACATGTGGAAACTCCCTGATAACCCCTAAATTATAAAGGACTAATGCCAGACCCAAAAAAGACCCAAACACAGCATGGAGGATTGCTACTTATCAGCAACTAAACAATGGACCAAGTTTCCTAGATTAGAACAATGCCATAAAGAACTGATGCTGGTTTATGTTTTGGAGAGCGGGGAAAGGCAAAGGCAGAGGGATAATGAGAAATTGAGACACACAGCACACAGAGCAAGTCAGTCACAGTCAAGCTGTGAGACGATGGGGGGCCAATACTTCAAATCTGAGCCCCAATCTCGAAAGCCGGGCTGTAAACGTTTACTGGGTGAGAAGCACTTGATAGAGAGACCTAAGGTTGTGAGCCAAACTCACACTCTCTCTTTTTATAAAGTGCTGCTCACATACACTGAAAGGATGGTGGAAAAAACACATTTCCCATAGTGCGAATGGAACAATGTTATTGTGAGGCTGCTTTATATATAACAGGAAATGTTATATGTCTGAAATGTAATGTTATATGTTCAGGTAGAAAGAAGTATCGGTAAAAGATGGATGACACATCAACAGAGAACAGAAAATATAGTAGACACTGGACACTTCTATATGTTTTTAATATAATAAAAGCATATGTTGCATGCTTCAAATATACTATATATATATAATTGAGTTGCTAAGCATTTGGGATGTTTTTATTTATTAATTTATTTATTTATTTATTGTATTTTTTGCATGTTTCTTTGCTCTAGTTATTTTATTAATTTATTTTGTTCCTGTACCTGGAAGTCGCATTGGACAAAAGCGTCAGCCAAATGAATAAATGTAAATGTAATTTACTAACGATTTTTCTTCAGGCTATAAATATAAAAATACGACTGAAATATAATTTAGAGATGAATAACTACATTGAAAAATGTAGTAAACATTATCATATTAGTTATTTTTTGAATATGAAATGTCTTTTAAAAATATATATATACTTTAAAAAGTGAAAGCTATGTATATTTCAAATATATTTCTTTCTATGTTTAAAGTTGCTACCCAAAATTTTGTGAAAACACACTCAAAATATCACATTTGTTAAATAATACATTTAAAATAAATTCTGTTATAATTTACTGAATTTTATTTTTTGAAGTGCGATTTATTTGTATTTTCCATACTTTTCAGTTATTTGTGTTTAATGTACTCTTCACACAGCCTAGCCTGTATGATGGTACATCTGTTTTTAATATTTTTTTTAATGATGTACATCTGTAAATATATATAAAACACAATAATAACAAAAACATACATATCTTGAAATTGTCATAACTGCATAATTATGTCTATTAAATAGGTCTATTAAAAGTAAGACCATTTCAAACCACATAGCACCTCTTTATCAGTCTTAATACATGGGCAGTTTAACATTGTTAAAACATTTAAAACACAGTAAAAGTTTACTTTTAATACTCATATGATTTCAAAAGCATTTTGTGAGTTATAGTTTATTTAAAGTATTTAATTGTGCATTATGCTACATCAAAAGAATCCAAATTTAGTAAACGGAATATACTTTTAGTGTATGCAATCTACGTATATCACAATCACAACAATGGTACATTAAATATACTTAAAGCTTTGTCAATGTCTGATAATAGCATACTATATATTGGATTTCCATTGTGTGGTAATAATATACAATTTTTATATTAAAATGTAATAATTGTATATATTTTTTATATATAATACATGCTTAAAAGAACTGCAAATCAAAATGAAGAATTAATACTGAGTAAAGCAATGTACATTAATCTATGCTATATGCTAGCTATGCTAAAGTAATTAGAATAAATAAAGTTTGGGACATCATGCTTTATGAAAGTGTTAAGAACACAAAGCTGTTCATTAACACATCATTTCCTTCTTTCCAGCTTCTAATCAGGATAATTCAATTATCAATTCTTTTCTGCTGATTGCTGTTCTTTTGAAGATGTCGCAGACATAATGTTTTTTGTGTTAATCAACACTGAAAGGACATTTTTTCAGTCATTAGATCCACATTGATGCTAACATGTTCATCACTAACTCACTGGCTGATACACATTTTCAGCTTTTTCACATTAGGATTATTTTATTAATAAACCAAGACTGAATTGGCAATTTTCAGTTTCATATAATATAACACAAATATCCCTATTGTCTCTTTAAGAAATGAATGTGTGAAGTGATTGATGTATTTAGGTTTTAAATGTCTGGGTTGCATACAGCAATCATTTTAGCTGATTTAGGGATAAAACATTTCACTTTTAACAATAGCTTTACATTTTTAGAGATAATATTTCTTTAGTTACTTTACCATGAGACAAACCTTATGTAATGTCTTTAGTTATTATATAATGAGATAAATATTTAATAATAGCATTAGCTATTAAATCCAGGGATCAAACATTTAACTTTTAACAATAGCTTTACATTTTTTTAGTTACTTTACCACGAGACAAACCTTGTGCAATAACTTTTGCTATTTCAGTTAAGGAACGTATAGCAATAGCTATAACATGTTTTACTGTTAGATATACTTTCAACAATAACTATATAACTATTTTAGTTTAAATTAATTTAGCAATAGTTGTATAACTATTACAGTCAAACATATTTTTGGCAGTAGCTATGTAACTATTTGCAGTCACTGACACTTCAATATCAACATAACTGTCTTACTGTCTAAGATAATTTTAGCAATAGTTCTAGTTTTAGTCAGAGGAACTTATCAATAGTTGTATAACTATTCTACAGTCAGATGTCCTCTTACCAACATCTATATAGTTATTCTACAGGCAGAGATACTTTCTGCAAAAAGTATATAACTCCTTAGAGATAATGTTAGAAATAGTTATATAACTAATTTACAGTCAAGGATATTTGTAGAAATAGCTATATACAGTCATGTGAAAAAAATTAGGAAACAACATTAACTTTTCAGTTCTTAATGAATCATCTCTGGAAAAGAAAGTGATGTAATTGCAGATAAAAAACAAATTAAACCTTGATTTATTCTATAAACAAAAAATATCAACAAAAATGTGTGTTGTAACTGCCGATGACAATTGACTAACGCCAATAGCTATTGTTTCACTCTTTGAATGAAATAACCGCAGTGAGACTGTAGCATCTACCATCTCTGACATGAGTCTGAGGAAAGTACACCAACTCCTCAATGCAGAATTCTTTAAGCTGTGAGATGTTTGAGGGGTTTCTTGCGTGTACAGCTCATCATCTCAATAGGATTAAGATCAGGGCTTTGACTAAGCCACTCCAGGACTCCATTTCTTAGTTTTCTGCTTCCAGTCCTTAGCGGATTTACTGGTATGTTTTGGGTCATTGTCGTGTTTCAGGGTCATAATGGAATCTTTCATGGTGAGCTGGTCAGGTCCTGCTGCAGCAAAGCATACCCAAACCATGACACTTCCACCACCATGCTTCATAGTTGTTTCCTGGAGTTCCTGGACATTTTCTCTGTTATGCTATCCAGATAATTACATTTTAGACTCGTCTGTCCAAAGAATCTTATTCCAGAAATCCTGGCATTTGTATATGTTCTCTCTGGCAAAGTGCAGTCTGGTCTTGATGTTTCTGTTAGAGAACAAGGTTTCCTTCTTGCACATGCAAGCCAAGGTTAACTAGTCCCTTTCTGATTGTAGAGGCATGCACTTTCACATCAACAGTAACTGGAGTCCCATGATGACATATTAGCGTTTTTGGAGGCGTCTTTTAGCATCATGCAGTCTGCTCTCATAGTGAACTTGCTTGGATGGTCAGACCTGGACATTGGGAGTTGATTTGGAAGTCCTCCACTTTTCAAAATTCCTTTGAGATCTTTTCAAATCCCTTACCACATGTAAAAGCTGCTAAAATATTCTTTCTGAAGACCTCTTGATCTCACCACAGTGTTCACTCTCACCTCGACAGTCAGGAGCACACCAAACTAAACGTCTGAGATTTAAATAGGACAAACCCCCTTCAAAATGCTGAGTAACAGTGTTCTAATCATGTGTACCTGATGTGCTACAACTGGGTGTGATTTGAACAATTTACATTGGGAATAAAGATGGGGGTGTCCTAGTTTATTCCTTACCAGAAATCACATTTTTGTAGAATTACATTTTGCAGAAGATTTTGAAAAGTCTTTTCTTGAGTTTTAATTGTTTAGTTGTATTACTTGAATCTCCCAGCGTTGTTAAAAATGAGATTAAATATCTGTATTTCCAAGAAGGTTACAAAAACAGGCAAACTTTCATAGGGTGTCCTAATTTTTTCACATTACTGTAACTATTTTAAAGGATATGATCATTTTAGGAATAGTTCTATAACTATTTGAAATAGCTATAAAGTTGTTTTAGAGTTAGAGATCCTTTTAGCAATAGTTACAGCCACAAATACTTTTACAAATAGTTCTAAACATATTTTACATTGACAGATATTTCACAGTGAAAAATGTTTTGTTATAGCTACAGTATCTCACAAAAGTGAGTACACCCCTCACATTTTTGTAAATATTTTATTATATCTTTTCATGGGACAACAGTGAAGATATGACACTTAAGACAATGTAAAGTAGTCAGTGTACCGCTTGTATAATAATTTGTAAATTTGCTGTCCCCTCAAAATAACTCAACACACAGACATTAATGTCTGCAGTCAACAGAAGTGAGTACTCCTCTAAGTGAAAATGTCCAAATTGTGCCCAGTGTCAGTATTTCATGTGGTCATCATTATTTTCCAGCACTGGAGTTCACTAGAGGCTTTGGAGACATGTTTGGCCAGTTCAGCACCTTTACCCTCTTTAGCAAAGCAGTGGTTGTCTTAGAGATGTGTTTGGGGTCATTATTATATTGGAATACTGCCCTGTGGCCCAGTTTCCAAAGGGCATGAGGTATGGGGACAGCACTCATGCAGCCCCAAACCATGACACTCCCACCACCATGTTTGACTGTAGGCAAGACACACTTGTCTTTGTACTCCTCACCTGGTTACGTCCACACACGCTTGACACCATCTGAACCAAATAAGTTTATCTTGGTCTCATCAGACCACAAGACATGGTTCTAGCATTCCATGTCCCACAAAATGTTTGTGGGCTTTCTTGTGCATCATCTTTAGAAAAGGCTTCTACTTGGGACAACAGTCATGTAGGCCAATTTGATACAGTCTGACAGGCTGACAGGCTGACCCCCAACCCCTTCACCCTCTGCAGCAATGCTGACAGCTGTATATCTATATATCTATTTTATTTAAGACAGTCTCTGGATATGACTGCTCTGAATATCTGCTCTCCATTCACACCTGAGACCTTCCAACACTAACGAGTCACATGACATCTGGGAGGGATAATGGGTAATTGGGCACAATTTGAACATTTTGTTGCCAGCAGTTTAGAGATGTCTGTGTGTTGAGTTATTTTGAGGGGACAGCAAATTTACACCATTATACAAGCTGTACACTGACGAATTTACATTGTATCAAAGTGTCATATCTTCAGTGTTGTCCTATGAAAAGATATATATTATATATAATAAAATATTTACAAAAATCTCAGGAGTGTACTTACAATTTTGAGATGCTGTATTTAGCTATTTGACAATTAGAGACACTTAGCAATGACTATATAACTATTTTTACAGAAATATTATTAGCAATAGCTGTATAGATATTTTATACTCAGATATATTTTTAGCAATAGCTAAAAGAAACGTTTACCAGCAAGGGTGGAAAAAGAGATATATTCTTAAGTATTAGGTACTGTGTCAAAAAGCATACTTAGATTAACGTGGACGTGCTGAGTTATACTTGAGAGAGAATCAAATCTCACGGCTTTTGAATTTTGTAAGGATAATCCCAAGGTAATCCCAATCCCTAAATAAACATGTAAAGCATAAATATTTTTTATAGTGTAAAAGGACACATTCAAATTCACTTATAAATAAAGTACAGCAACAGCCTTGTGCAGATGGTCCTCGAATTTTCACAAAGTCTGAACTCGTGCATGTAATGATGCTGTAGAGGCTTTATTGAACAGCACTGTGCCGGCAACAAGTATGAATATTATTATTATTATCCCTTAACCCATCACACGTGCACACGTGGAGCAGTGGGCAGTGGGCAGTGTGTCAGCAGAGGAGCCCGGGGAGCAGAGAAGTGGGGACAGTACCTTGCTCAGGGCTGTGACCTTCTGATCCCAGGGGCAATGTCCTAACCACTAAGCCACCACTGCCCTGTATAGTCTCATATTACAGTAAAACATACTGTAATAAAGCATACTCTAGACAGAAATGCTCTTTTTATTGGCTTCAACATTCACCACAGCAGTAAACACAATGGAGAAGTGACTTGTGGCAAGACCACACTGACGGTGCCTTAGCACAGTGCACTATTAACTCCCCATCTCACCCTCCAACACACATGACTCTTATTAACACTAACGGTGAATTAAACACAAACATCTCAGCAATAACAGTGAAAAACAGTGTAAAGTGAATTATCAGAGCAGAGCACAACCCGTTCTCTCTCCTCCTGCAAGCATGCACTCATCTTGTGGTATCACTATTACCGCAAAGCATTTAGTAGGCGTTCAACTGCATTCTACTACCGTATATGATTCAAGATCCAAGATTCAAGATGCTTTATTTGTCACATACCAGGTTATACAAGTATGACCAGCAGTGAAATGTAACCCGATGTGCCCCGTGGACCATACAGAAGTAGAAATAGGAAATTAAGTAAATAGAAATAGAGATCAAAGTAAATAGAAATAGAGATGAATAAAACTAAAATAAAAAAATATGTATATATATACATATGTACACATATTTATACACACCTTTATACACTATGTATGTGCTGAATAATAAGAGGGAAATGGTTATTTACATAAAGTGTATTGTATTTAAAGTGCAAAACAGCTTGTATTGTCCAATAAAAAGTGAATATGACAGTAAATACACACATTTTTTAAAAAGCCATAAGCCGAGGACCCCCTGTATTAGTAGTATTTTCTAGCCCTTTGTTAGATGTCAGCGATATCTAATACTTTTTGTTATTTTAGTCAGGTATTCCTATAAACACCATTATAATTGATTATGTGTTAGACTAGGCTTAGAGAAGACACTGACCTGAAAGCCTATTCACACTGGTTCACAAACAGGAAAAATGTCTACAGCATTTATTTCATAACTAATTAGCTTAACTATAATTTTTGCCACAACAAGCCATATGGTTCATTACAATAATTATATAACTGACCATATGGCAGGAACCAAGTTATATTCATTTAGTTACAAAATCTGAAATTACTGTTTATTTTCCCTTTGCATATTTATTTTGAAGTTAATTAATTAAAGGTGAACACTGTCTATTGTTTGCTGATTGGAGTCTGATGTGAAGCACACAAATTGCATACTTGCATGCACACATTTTTTGTGTGTGATATCTGTAAGGAAAGTTGATAGTATGTTATAAAAAAAACATGTTTTATGCAAAAGTTGCACATTTAGTTAATTTTTAAAGTTAAACAACTCCCATGTCTACATAAAAAACAACCTGATTCAACATATTTCTGCAAATGGTAATTTTGGTAAATGCAAAAAAAATAAGTTTGATAACCCCTGGTCATTCATTAATATTTTTTTTTCAGAACTAAAAAATATTCATAGTTAATTTGTATGCATAGTACATTTAAGATATAATAACAATTTTTCAATAATATTATGGGCATTGTAAAAGACTTTCAATGCTGACTGACTAATATCTAATCTCTTTTCATCATGTTTATCACTGACTATGGACTGACTTTATATTTAGCATAAACTCTTCTTTCTGCTAGCCACACTATCACTGATTACAACACAACCCAGAGTATTAAAAAATCTTATCCTCATACTTACAGTTGACAGTGTGTATTATTTTACTGAAATGTTTGCTTCTTTCCTTTTATTAGCTTGAGTTAGCATAAGAATTATTATTTTATCAAACCAAAGAGTTGAATTCCAAAATAATTCTGGTTTTATCAATATGTTTTGTTGCACAAATGATCTATTGGTGACACTGTTTAAGTTTCCTTATATATCCTGTGTATAATATAATAATGTAATATAATTAATATAAAGACCATATACTAATTTAGAGGTTCGTTATGGTCAGATATGTCATTTATCATGCAAAGAACCCATTTCTTATGTTTAAGAGTATCCTTCAGTCAATGTGTTTTAGGATAAGATCTCAGATTTTTTAGATATTATTCCATTGTGTCAGTGTTACTTTGCCTGAGCCGTACAATCGTCCTGTGAGTCATTGGCAGTGATTTGGGGGTTTTGCTTTGCAACATTGTTATGAGCAGTTGTTGTGTTTTTTATTTTCCTTTATCTTCTAGATCTTCATCTGACTTCAACAATCCTACTCAATGCCTCAATTTTTAATTGCATTATGGTGAGTGAAAACTACAAGCCAAGAATGTTTACATGTGTTTTACTGTTTTCTCTTGCTTTAAGTCAATTATCTCTAGTTTCAAATCCTTAGATAAGCCCATGACCGTTGAGTGTAAGCACAACACCCTTAGAGGTTTAAAGGGTCACATAATTTATTACACTCTGAAATTGTCTACATCTGACTTGGATTAAGTGTCAAATATGCTCTAAAAATTGTCCATTAAAATAAATTAAAATACAATGTGTTGTATTTGCTGCAGAACAAACTGGTATTAACTCAGCGACCCCAATGCTTGCATATAATAGTACGTCAAAATGTGTTTTGAACCAATTAAGCTAATGTATCACCCAATTTCCCTCAATAGCCTGATGTTTATAGATGTTTAGCTTAGAAATTTGAGGCATTTTGTCAAATCCAACACTTCAAATAAGTAAAAAAAAAATCTTTTAAATATGTCCGCCCACGCTCACACATGCATGCACAAAACAAAATCATATTGCATCAATTTACTGCAAGAAAAAAAATCCATCGTTTCATCAAGAAGATTCCGTGTGCAGTGCAAATAATTGTAAATCGTTTGATGGCTACAATTGATTATAATAAATGAACAAGAAATATCTCCTCAGGCTACTCTGTAATTCCCAGCCCCTAAACGTCTTCTTAGCCGTGCATTGGCATCGCTTTTTCAGAACTGAGAACTCCAACTCCAACACGTTCAGCTCATTGAATCTGAGAGTTTTCCCATTAAAGGGAGGTTCCCTGTTCTGATTCTTTAACCTCGCTGCATAATCACTGCTGTTTAAAACACTAAAGGCATACAAGCAGGCTATTGTTATGCTGTTGCACATGCCCATGCATGTTTAAAAAGGCATTAAACACAATTCATAAAAACTAGGTTTGCTAGTAAGAGCTAGTTTAGAGCCAAAGCAGAAAAACATTCAAATATATGTTAAACATTACACAATGTGGGGTTCGATTGGGTTTAGGTTTAATGTAATACACACTATAGACCAATAGGCACAAAAAATGCAAAAAATGCTTTTATATTAAAACAGGAACACCTGCTAGTGGCCACTTTGCTATAGACCTTGAGATCCAAGGACTTTTACTCATGTAGCAGTTTAATGGATTTGGAATTTTCAGAGTATTGTCAAATACTAATGCGTCTACTTTTAATAACGTCTGTAAACATCCCTTCTTAATTAAAAAAAAAATTATAACCACAACTTACTAAAGTGTGGGAGTGAGATAATTAAGTTAGTAAGACATGAGAAGAATTTAATTTTGTTGTGGCCATGGTATAACTATCCCATTCCCATGTGATATTAAGTTATTGCCATTATTGAAATAATGTCTCATTTCTACACCTCACTAAGTAATGACCAGGATTTACCTTCTCATTAGCTCGGCATAAACGAGTAAAGGTTCTGTGAACGTTTGTAAAGAAATTATTAAAATTGCTACTCTGATAAATTTTATTATTTACAATTTTTATTTGCAAGTTCAAATCTTCACACATTATATACATTGATGTAGCATGAGAGAAAACCTCTCTTTTTGAGATTTTAGTACATTATTTTAAACCAACAGTCAAAAAAGAGAAGCTTCTCTGCCCATTTTTCTTTTGTTTGACATTTTTTACATTATGCTGAACTTTACAATGGGATAAAATGACTGATAATGTGCATAATAATAATAAAAAATATCAATTATTATATTTTATAATATTTAAAAATAATTATTTATTTATTACTAATTTACATTTTTCCATTTTTCTTTTGTTTGACATTTTTTACATTATGCTGAACTTTACAATGGGATAAAATGACTGATAATGTGCATAA
>JBBIGC010000131.1:5923590-5934744 GCA_037576955.1 Lepidarchus adonis | reverse complement strand
GTATTAAGAAAAACAATAAGTAAGAAGTTGCTTAAGAAGTTACAGGTAAGATAAAGTAAGGCAAAAATAGAATAAAGCAATAAAGTAATATACTATTAAAAAAAATATAAGAAGTATTTACACAAATAAGGCAAATGTAAGAGTAAAGAGTGTACAAAGTGTCAACAGTGCAGGGAGACAGGAAATATTGCACATAGAGAATATGAATATGAATATGAACATGAACTTAACATGTGTGAAGTGAACTTTTAACTGTCAGTCTGTGGGGAGTGTGTGTGTGTGTGTGTGTGGTCAGCTGCAGGTGCTGATTGTAAAGTCTGACTGCAGCTGGAAGGAAAGATCTCCTGAATATTTTCCCCCACACATTTCTATTTCTTGTTCATTAAAACACCTGAAAGTTCAGTTAATTGTCAAAATAATCAGTAGATTGCTCCATTAACCGACTGTTTCACAGGAGATATCGACTCACACACACACAGGTGCTCTTGTCAGCAATTCTGGGCCTGTGAGAGGAAGAGGCCGCACGCATTATCGGCACGGACTGGCTCAGCCCGAGTGTGCAGTCATGGCGTGTGGCACGGGAAGCGGTCTGTTGCGACTCCGGTGGTCAGGCAAACACAGAGGCATCACACCACATTCATATTTCATGTCTTTGTCTCTGCATCTCTGCAACTGCCTGTGAGATGTTATCTGGTAACTGTCACAGGAAATAAGATTATTCGCACATGTGTCGGAGTGTGTGCACCTACTTAACTGTTCTAGTTATCAGCACAGCAAATCTGGGCTTCAAATATTGTTCAATTTCTCAGTGTGTGTCTGAAATTGACTCGTATCATGTGCGTAAAAGCACAAAAAAACTGTCAGGAGTTTGTGTTCTGTAATTTATTGTGAAGTAGCATAATAACACAAAATACTGCAATATTCTGGCCAGGCAGCATAAAATCTGACAGACATGCTAATGCTAACAACAAATCCTCTCTGCCATTGTCTACAAGCTTTTGTCCAATTTCTCAGTGTGTGTCTGAAATTGACTCGTATCATCTGTGTAAGAGCACAAAAAAACTGTCATGAGTTTGTGTTCTGTAATTTATTGTGAAGTAGTATAATAACACAAAATACTACCATATTCTGGCAAGGGCAGCATAAAATCTGACAGACATGCTAATGCTAACAACAAATCCTCTCTGCCATTGTCTACAAGCTGTGGTCCAATTTCTCAGTGTGTGTCTGAAATTGACTCATATCATCTGCGTAAGAGCACAAAAAAACTGTCATGAGTTTGTGTTCTGTACCTGTTAGGTTAATTTATTGTGAGGTAGCATAATAACACAAAATACTGCCATATTCTGGCCAGGCAGCATAAAATCTGACAGACATGCTAATGCTAACAACAAATCCTCTCTGCCATTGTCTACAAGCTTTTGTCCAATTGGTGAAGGTAGTGTACGTTTCTACAGCTCTTTACTGCCTCTTCTGGGTACAGGGGAAGATTGCTAGTAATATTTTTGGATGGTTATTAGAGCTAGCATATCTGTTTTTTTGATGGGCTAGCATATAAACAAGGTTTTAAATTGTTCCAATCAGTCCCCAGACTATAAAGGTCATAAATGAACATTATCGAAGCAAAAACTGCCAGTTATTGTTTTTGTTATGTTACAAAATCCACCACAGCTTTTAAAACTGAACTGCCTCAACATTAAAAGCCTAACATTGTGTATGTCCTTCATGCCCTCCACAAAACCGCTGATGCTGTGCTGTGGTATCTGGCACCACACCGTTAGCAGCAGATCCTTTAAGTCCTGTGTGTATGTCGTCCTATCCTGTTTTATTGTTTTTTTGTGTGTGGTCTTCCTTTCTTTTTCTATCCTTGTGTTCCACCATGGTCCTGGAGGAAGTTGCTTCCACAATGGCAAACTTGAGCATGAATCTGACTGGATGTCAACAAAAAAAAACATATGAATAATGATTGTATTTAAATTTTGGAGGATTGGCGCAAATTTATTTTAATTTCTGGAACTATTTTTTAATCACTTATTTTTCTTTATCCTAGTCATGACTTAATTTCAATATTTGTGCTCTATTTATTGTTGTTATTGTTGCATGCCTTTTTAATTGCTCTTAAATTGCTTTTGTTTTTAATTTGTTTTTATGTATCGGGGGGTCACGGGTGGTCGCAAAAAAGCATTTCACTACACATCACACTGTGTATGACTGTGACAAAATTTGAATTTAAAATTTGAATTTCTTTTTAAGAATTGTCTCCTAACTTTTATTCTTTATGATATTTTAATTGTTGTAAAGGACATTGAATAACCTCTGTGTATAATAAAGTGTCAGAAATAAACCTGCCCTGCCCCGGTGTACTGTGCTTGTATTTGAAATGAAAATTTGAGGTCGGCCTCGACGGATTGAACGTGTTTAACCTGCACATCCCTCAGATGCTCTGGGAAATTGAGTTCTGGGGAATGTGGAGGCCAAGTCAACACCTTGAAACCATTGATGAACAATGTTTGCAGAGTGATAGGGGGCATTCTTCTGCTGTTAGTGAATACCATCGCCATGGAAGGTCTGCAACAATGTTTAAGTGGGTAGTACAAGTCAAAGTGACCTCCACGTGAATGCAATATTTCCCAGCAGAATATGTTCTTAATATTTCATATGCCTTTTCTTGTACTGACAGAGTTCAATTATTCAGCAAATTGTGCTTCTGTGGAGTCCAGCCTTTCCTCACTACATGCATCAATGAGCCTTGGTCAACCATGACTCGGTCACCAGTTCATTGGATGACACTTCAGGTAGGTACTAACCATACATACTAGGAACACCTCACAAGACCTGCCATTTTGGAGATGCTCAGTCATGTCTATGTCAAAGTATTTTTTCTTACTGCTGTTTAATACATCCCAGTCCCACACCTCTCTTCAGAATGTTAATCATGTCTTTCGGCAGTAGTATTAATACTGTGGCTGATCAGTGTATGTGTGGCGATTTGGTAAAAAAAAAAAAATATATACACAACACAGTGCAGCCAAAGAGAAAGAGAGTTCATGTACACAGACAAGTATTAAAGGTTGAAAATTGCATTGGGTGCATTTAAAAAGAAACCATGTAGAAATGCGGAACTGTAACCATAATTATTATATATATATTATATATATATTATATATTATTTTTGGTGAAAGGCGCTATATAAATATAACGTATAATAATAATTACTATTATTATTATAATATAATAACAACAACAATAATAATATTATATCATAATATATCCATATTTAATGATTATCATAATTTGTGTGGTACTTATGGACTGTCACCTACTTATTGGTCTGCAGTATCACTGAAACAATCTGACAATCTGAGAGTAAACATTAAGAAACCACTAACAGTTTTACAACAATTTATATTAATTGTTGCCAGTGAAATAGTTCACATACGAATGGTATGGAAAGCATGAATTCCATAGTTCACAACTGCAAGTTGCATAATGTTAATGGCAGAAAAATCCAGGAACTCTAGAGAAATAGTATGGAATAAAATAAAAATATATATAATCAGATATAAAACATTTCATTGCCATCTTAACAAATCGAACGGGTGAGTTTACAGAAGAAATAAGTAAATTATTAACTGTATGTTAATGTGACTGGATTTTATTCATTTTTAAGAAATGTCGAACTGAGGTTCTCAAAAGAAAAACTCTTTAACATGATAGAAAAGCTATGAAGCTTATAAATGAAGCTGCTAGCGTTTGTGTCTCCATCAGTCCTCACTGCTGTCCGCTGTATTACAGTCTGAGAAGATGTTATGTGGCGAGAGCTGGTATATAGATGTCTGTTGGTCCTGTGTTGAGATGGACAGGGGGACGCTGTGTACAAGAAGGGTACTAGATGGCTCCATACCTAAACTGGACATTACTAAGCTGCTATCATCACATGGAACCACGTCACCAGGTTGCTTGGACATTTCCTGAGAAGGTGGCCTGTCCATGTCCAGGGGCAGTGTGAAAGTCGTGTTATTTGTTGCTGGGACAGAGCAGTTGTCCTCTGTGACCACAGTGACCTCTGTTCCTCCCTGCTGAATGAGAGCATGCAGGCTGTCCAGGTCTGAGCAGGCTGTGATGAATGTGTGGCTGCTGTCAGAAGATGGCGCAGAGCATGTGCTGATAAAGCTCTGAGTAGAGTTCGTAGTCTGAGAAGAAATATTTGTATGCAGTACATCTTCTTCAGTGGGACTGATATGAGTTAGTAATACTGTTTGGTGTTCATGACTGCCCTCTGCTGGTGGGACAATGTGCTGCACAGGTGTCAGGAGACTCACCTGCTGAATTACAGGGTTCAAAAGCACATCCTGTCCTTCTGAACCGAGCAAGACTGTCCCGGGTTTCGACGAGGGCACGTCTACCGCCGCCTGGATGAATGCGCCCTCCTGACCCAGCGGGGGTGCAACGATGATCTTCATCTGTGTGCTGCTGAAGGAAGGAACGGAGCTGTTCGTAACGGTCAGGGAAACCTGCCCTGCGTCATGCGTAGACAGTTTAGCAGTGGTGGTGGTTTGTGATTGCTGCTGTTGTGCGTTATTATTGTGCTGGCGTTTGTGACTGCGCAGTGAGTCCTCTCTTACAAATGAAGCATCGCACAGGTTGCAGCGAAACGCCCGAGCAGCCTCGAGTCTGGCCCGGTAGCGTGAGCTGAGGGGTTTGGGTGGTGACCCCTGGCTGGACCCGTCCCCTTTGCTCACCTTGACCCGCCGCTCAGCTTTCTCCCCATGGCACTTCCTCCTGTGGATGAGAAGGTTGCTGCGCTGTTTGCTGGAGAAGGAGCAGTGCTCGCATCTGAAGGGCCTCTCGTCTGAGTGCACGCGCTCGTGGACCTTGAGCGCCCCCTTGCTGGAGCAGGAGTATGAACACTGGTCACACTGCAGCGGTTGGGCAGGGCGATGCTGGCGGGAATGATGGCGCAGGGCTGCTTTAGCCGAACAGCGGAAGTCACACTCGGGGCAGGTGTACGAGCTGGCTGCACCATGCTTCAGCTGCACATGTGACTTCAGGTTGGCCTTCATGGCGCAGCGGTACTCGCAGAGGTCACACTTGTAGGGCTTCTCGCCCGAGTGGACCCGGCTGTGCCGCTTCAGGTCTGAATTGATTTTGAATTTGGCATCGCACTGGTTGCACTGGAATGGGGCGTCTCCTGCATGTGGGCCAATGAAACGAAGAGTAGAATTTTGAGCAGATTCTCAATGTACAAGTATGAGGGTAAGACAGCTATTTATGAAAAGTCTGTGAAAAAGATGTAAAATGACAATATGCACATGTATGGATGAATATATTGTTTAAATGTTTGATAATGCTTCAAAATCCTTCCTTCCCACTGCCGTCAGACTCTACAACTCCTCCCTCACACACACACACACACACACACCCACACCATAACCTGGAAAATAACCTTATGTGCTAATCTTTTTCATTTGAAATATCCCTCACATGCAATATTCTTCATGTGCAATATTTTTTCCATGTGCAATATTCCCCATGTGCAATATTCTTACTCATGTGCAAGATTCTACATGTGCAATTTTCTTTGTAGACAACAAACTACTTTTTTCACATTACAAAAATCAAACTTAATAGTACTATGTCCTCCATTAGATTTTATTTCTTCTATTAGATTTTATTTTTATTCTACTAGACTATTTTATATATTTTTTAAATTACTCTATTCTACTGTTCTGTGTCTCTGTGTGTCTCTGTATGCTGTGGCAGTCAACACAAACTATTTCCCCCCGGGATTAATAAAGTTTTCTGATTCTGAAAAAGAAGTTATTACAATTACTACTAATTAATTAGTTTAACTATTTAATAATGAATTGGTGCATTTTCCACTTTGGATTTTAAGACACATCTTAAACAATATACTAGTAGTAAAGAAAAAAACAACAACAAATTGACAAGATACTGCCAGTTTTGGACAACACACCTCCCCCTCTGCACAAAAAAGCATGTGCCCATTACTGCACTGACCTGTGTGGGAGCGCAGATGGACAGTGAGCTGGCTGGAGTTTCGACTGGCATACGGGCAGATCTGGCACTTAAATGGTCTCTCGTCATAATGGATACGCAGGTGCTTCTTGAGGCTGCTGCTGTCGGCCGCAGCGTATGTACAGTGCTTGCATTTGTGCGGTTTCTCCCCAGTGTGAGAACGGCTGTGCAGATTCAGTTTGTCCCGTCGGCTGAACCGCTTGTGACAAAGCTCACACTCAAAAGGCCTCTCACCTGGACAAGAAAGTATTTACTGAGGTCATTGTAGTTAAAAACCTTTCTGTTTAATGGATGACATTTTCTTCTGTTTATTTAGTCATTATTATTATTATTATTACTATTTTTCTATGTGTGGGTTTTCATTGTAAAGCGACCTTGGGTTTGTGAAAGGCACTATATAAATATAAATAATAATAAGAAAAAGAAGACGAAGAAGAAGAAGAAGAGGAGTAATAATAATAATAATAATAATAATAATAATAAGAGGAAGAAGAAGAAGAAGAAGAAGAAGAAGAAGAAGAAGAAGAAGAAGAATAAGAGGAAGAATAAGAGGAAGAAGAAGAGGAAGAATTAGAGGAAGAAGAAGAAGAAGGTTATATTTATATAGCGCCTTTCACAAACCCACGGTCACTTTACAATGAAAACCCACACATAGAAAAAAGAAAGAAAAATAGTAATAATATTATTATTATTATTATCTCAAGTAAACAGGTGATGACAGAAAGAAATATGTCTTACCAGTATGGGTTAACATATGCCTTTCCATGTCTTTTTGGCCATACTGTGTTTTGAATGTGCAACCTAGAATGAAATGACTCATTTAGCATTTGGTAGGTGCTTATCCAGAGCAACAATTGAAGTTTTGAGTTGATGCAGCTTTGGGAGTCACAGTAATTTGGCTCAGATAGGAAACTGATCTCCAGTCTGTTGCATAGAAGGAAGCAACATGCTATATCACAGTCACTCACATGGACAAGATGAACCAGCATTAGGCTTTTCTAACATTGACACGAACCTGAGAAGCAGCAGATGTGCCTCTTTTGAGCTAATGGTGGCTTCAGCTTTTTGGAGGGTGTTTTCTGATTTTTAGTCATGGTCTTCTTGACAACCTTGGAAACGCATGCCTGAAATGCCTCCTCCAAAGCGAAACTTTGAATGGATTCTATGCAATGCACAAAAAATACAAGAAAACCATAAAGATATTTCTGGACATTTTGATATATCCTCACCCTATATGTTTTAACTGCTGTGATCTAAGGCTATGCGGCCACAGACTGCAAGCTGTTCCAGTTTTTCTTCGATATTTTTTATGGTTTTAAAAATGAGACATACAGAATGATTTAATGCATGTGAAAAATTTGCGATGTAAATTAACAATTCAGATACCATAAGACAGACTGATACTTTATTGAAGCTGAAAGAAATAATAAAACAGCCATAATGATTTGCATGATTTGGTATTTTTTTTAAAGCTCACATTGTTGCATCTCTTACTGTTGAAATCAATGTGAAAACTGCAAACCTCAGAAGATGCCTTAAAAATATCAGATTTGTTGATTAAATATTTTCATTTCACTCAGGGTTCTGGACTGTGGCTACTTTACAAAATGAGCCAGCATATTCCAGAGAGTCCTTCAGGTATTTATCTAACAAGAGCCATAGTACAGTTGTTCAACTCACCAGCAGCTGCAGCATTTGGGGCTGATATATCTGTTGTGGTAATTTGGCAGCCATTTTGCTTGTGGGCAAGAAAGACTTCAAAATTGTTGTACTGCTGCTTGCAGAAGCCACAGATGTGGATGTCTGGGCTTACCTCAACCAACAGATGGTTTATCCCTGCAAAAGAAGATGGCTTTAGTGGCAAACATAAAAATTAAAATGAGTAAAACACAGAAAACATAGAGCCTGACAGAAAGAGGAGGTTCAGCTACATCAGAATCAGAAAAACTTTATTGTTGTCCTTAAGGAAATTGCTTATGTATCGACTGCAACAGGGACAGTGACATAAAATAACATACATCTTATACTAATAAAAATACAAAGGTAATAAATATAAAAGGTACTAAAATACAATGGTAACAAAAATTACAAAGGTAAACTGAGATTTTTTTTTATGAAAAGCAGTAAAATAAGATAAACAGGATAAATTATAGTAAAAAAATAGACTGAACATTGCACAGGTAACTGACACGAGCGACTGAAGTACAGATTAAACACACTTTGGGTGATCATTTCTCTCTAAAAGTGTTTTAACATCGTAGGGAGCTTGCTCACCATGTCCGTTGAAGGATGCCATTTAATGGAGATGTTAGTAGTGTTTATCCTCTGAAGCCATAAATACGAATATGTCTGCAACACAAATGCTTAGTTACAAGGCCACCGGTGGTTTGTTGCCAAAGTGAGTTTTAGTGCTTCAACCCATCGGAAAGTTTCTCGCAATTCCAGGTACCTCATCGCATATACATGCCGGAATATCTAACAACAACAACACTGTGACAACTCCACAACGGTGGACGCCATTTTTTCGCCGCCGCGTTCTTCTTCTTCCTCTTCTGCGCCTGGGACGTCATGGCGCACTGCTGCCACCTATGGGAGGCGTTTGGAAACTGGAACAATTTAACACGAGGAGTGAAGTTAATATGGAGAAAAGTGTTGTACACCACATTGCAGCACAGCCAAGTTGATCAGCTACGTTCATGAATGCACTCATTAAATGTTTAAATTATAACAGAAACGTAGCCATAACTAGCAGTGAGAACCGAAAACGAAGAGACAGCCCACATTAGCACTGGGAGGCTGCTAAACAAATAGCATATTAAATGTTTGTTCAGTTAAAATGATTAAATATATTTCTGGAGTGTATTCTAGCTACCTCCAAACAATTTCTTGTCAAGTTTTACAAAGAAGTGTTAAAACTAGGTGAGTGAGCGGTTAGTAGTAGAAGATAAGTGATATAAAGCTGTTATAGTATGCGGCCTTATGTTAAGCATAAATGAATACAGCAAGAGACTTCAGTTTATCTGATCTGCTGCCTGGATATTCTATACAACCTATTTTTAATTTACAGTCAAGAATGGGGAATTTTGATTGTTATAGTCAGGGATAGATCACTAAACACGGACTGACCCACTATTTTTAATGCTATATGTGTTGCCTTTTTGCATGAACTAGTACTTTCAACAGTGTACAGGATAGTATGTAATTAAATTACTACATAAGACAGAATATCTGCCAAAAACAGACAGGAAATGCTCATGGGATGCTTATATATAAATGCTTATATAGCAGTGTTAGGAAATAATTTTCTGCATTTTGTCTGAAGCTTATTCAATCATATATAAAACGAATGAAACTGTAACAGACTGAGTTCTTATTTCATCTTCAAAAAGAATGAAAATCCAATAGTCAAGTAAATGTAAACATAACACATAAGCGTACATTATGATAACTTCCTGTTGCTTCACTTCTACCGAGAGCTGAATTTGTCTTAGTTCATCAGTTCATAATTAGAACTATATATAATAAAAAAAAACTATTTATATCTCACATTTCTCACATTAGAATGCAGTCCAAAGTGTTTAACAACTTCTACCAAAAATGGCAACAAAAATAAAAGTTTAACACATCCAATGCAGATTAAATGTAAAATACCAGTAAAAGTAAAAACTTACTACAAGCTTCTGTTTTTACCTACAAGAATTAAAAAGACATGTTTTCATGATTGTGTCTTTAAGATTCATATGTAAAAGACCTCTGTTCTGATTGTTTGCCCTATATCGTGCCTTATGTAAAAGTCGTTCCAGGATGAAAAACATCAGTTGCAGTGTCTCCTTTTGCTGTATTATTGAAGGAAAGAACCTCCTCTTGCACCAAAAACATGGATTGCCAGTGAGAATGCATTGTCCTCGGCTCCCTTCAGATGTGAAAAGCAACTTGACAGGAGCCAGCTTTTATAACTTCCTGCACACAGGACTTCTGATTGGGCTAAATAGCTAGCGAGGTGGCTAGGCTAATTTGTTGACATCCCAGGAAAGAAGAGAGACTGCTAGCATTGAGCTAAAGCTAAACTTATAAACAAAACTTTGTTTACACTTTAGAGGCACAGGGGGCTAGCAAGGTGGCTAAGCTAACACGTCAAGGACAAAGGCAAAGCATCTGTTGTTATTAACTGGGCGGACGCATGTGTGAAGTGTCAAAGTGTTTTCTTATAAACTCTCTTCGGGGAAAACTTCAGTTTCACATGATGGTTCATCTGTTTATTGTAACAACTGAGAAATTGTGAGTAAATATTCTTCTGTTTAAAATCAAATGCTCTTCTGACTCATTCTTTGTGTGGAAAATCATTATTTAGATAAAAGACTAGTTATGTCAAGACCTCACACAACTTTAAAAGTCCTTCCCGCTGTAGGAAGAAAGGTTTATCCCTTTTTTCCGAAAGCCTGACAAGGCAGCCTTACTCATCGTGAGGTGTCAGAGTATAAAACTGTATAAGAATTTATATGGATTATAAACCTATATAATCTATATAGTCCTATAAACCCTAACAGTATTAATAGCCTTAATTTGCCAAAACACATTATTGTTTCTGCTTCAACATGTGATTGGAGAGCAGGGACAAATCTGCTCTGTATATGCAGAATACATAAACTATCCCTGTGGACTGAACAATCCCACAAAAGGAATTCAAGCTTGTGTTTTCAATGGGAAAATTGACAAAATCTATATTCATAATAAGCCAAGTAAACCTTAAACCTTAAAAGCAGGATTTTGGATGCAGGTAATATATTTGTGTTTACCTAATGAATTATCTCTCATATAAAACTTGGCAACATCTGTAAATAAAATAAATATTTCTCAACTCTAGACTGCAATATACATTGATGCTTATGTATATATGTGAAATGCATCATGTGTGTATATATATTAGATGTGTGTGTATAAGTATGTTTCTGTATGCAGATATGTATACAGTATGTGCGGGTATATACACAGACATGTAGACACATATCTGTATATATCTGTATATATATATATATACACAGATATTTATACTATTTATACTTTCATCTCAGCACCTCATCTCATACACCTAAACACTCACCTCATTCCAGTACT
>JBBIGC010000131.1:5899566-5913322 GCA_037576955.1 Lepidarchus adonis | reverse complement strand
CTCACATTACTCCTCACACACAAAGCTGAACACAGATCTGAGATCAGACACTGAGTTAGAAAAGTGGGTGTGGTCTCAGAGGGTTACGATTGTTTTTGTTACCTTGCAGTGTTGATACTTATTAAATACTAGAAATAAAACATTTTCATTTCGACAATTAATTTTATGTAAATGTATAGAGGAAATATTTTTAAACTAATGGACAAATGGTAACAGTCTATAATTATTTTAAATAAACTGAGCAGAGCAGACAGTAGCTAAGGAACATATTTTTCTGGGTGCCATTCTTTTCTTTTTCAGGTGCATTTGTACTTTAATGAATGCTAAAGCTTGATGCTGAATGACTGCAAAGCAGTCCAGTTGCAGAAATAAATGAAAGAATTAAACCCAAAAAAAGAAATTAGGCAAAAACTTGGAAAAAAGGAAAAACTTTTTCCAATGTACGAATGTAAATTTGTACACAAATTTTCTCAGTTGTGTATTTTTTGATAAAAATGTATTTTCTTCTAGCAAAACAATGCCGATCATGTTGGTGTACATGCTGATCAGGTGTTACTTACCTGTAAGCCATAGTCTTTAGGGTTGTACAGGTACATGCGGACAGCAGGGTTATTTGAATACGGTTCCTGAACGCTTTTGATTGGGGTCACAGCAGGAGCAATGAAGATGGAGTTAACAGGCTTCCCTGGAAAAGACAGATGATTTCCTCAAAATAACTCAACACTCACCCATTAATGTATAAACCGCTGGCAACAAAAGTGAGTACAGCCCTGAGTGAAATTGTTGAAATTCTGCCCAAATGTCAATATTTTGTGTGGCTACTATTATTTTCCAGCACTGCTTTAAATTCCTTAGGCATGGAGTTCACTAGAGCTTCACAGGTTCCACTGGAATCCTCTTCCACTTCTCCATGATGACGATGCTAGAGACCTTTTGCTCCTCCACCTTCCGTTTGAGGAAGCCCCACAACTGCTCAATAGGATTGAGGTCTGGAGACATGCTTGGCAGGTCCAGCACCTTTGATCTCCTTTTAACTTTTGAGAGTTTTTTTTAGCAAAGCAGTGGTCATCTTAGAGGTGAGTTTTGGGTCATTATCATGTTGTAATATTGTCCTGCAGCCCAGTTTCTGAAGGAGTGGGACATACTCTGCTTGAGTGTAACAGTACATGTTGGCATTCATGGTTCCCTCAATGAACTTTAGCTCTCCAGTGCTGGCAGCACTCATGCAGCTCCAAACCATGACACTCCCACCACCATGCTTGACTGTAGGCAAAACACTTGTGTTTGTTCTCCTCACCTGGTTACCAACACACACGCTTGACACCATCTGAAGCAAAAGATAATAGTTTATCTTGGTCTCATCAGACCACAGGGTGTGGTTCCAGTAATCCATGTCCTTAGTCTGTTTGTCTTTCTTGTGCATAATCTTCCTTCTGGGATGACAGTCATGCAGACCAGTCTGATGCAGTGTGCGGCGTATGGTCTGAACACTGACAGACTGACCCCCCACCCCTACAACCTCTGCAGCAATGCTGAGAGCTCATACGTCGATTTTCAAAAGACAAACTCTGGATATGACACTGAGCATGTGCACTCAGCTTCGTTGGTTGCCATGGTGAGGCCTGTTCTGAGTGGAACCTGTCCTATTAAACCGTTGTATGGTCTTGTCCATTGTGCTGCAGTTACAGGGTGTTGGCTTCTTTTTATAGCTTAGGCCATCTTTTACCCATTCACCCCTGACACGTTTATTAAACTATATTAATGAGGGGGATCCTGAGTGGAAAATTTTCTCTGCATTTTATCCACCTAAGGTGAGCAAAGCATCTAACCTTGAGCAGCTTTGATGCTTCTTCTGGTAATAAAACCCTAAACTTTTTAGTCACAAACCCACTTCTCTAACCATAAGGCAACTCCCTTTAATAGGTGCGTGGATATATAAAGACATTTGACCGTGCAGGCTCCAAAAGTGATCACCAGGATTTTTAGCTGAAGTCTAACCTTCTTGGGGAACCAGTGTACTAATGATAGCAGAAGTGTCCTCACAGCAGTGTTTTAGATTATAAGTGATCCAGAGAAAACTAATTGTACTAAAGGAAAAGTTCTGTGAATTAAAGTCAAATTAGTTTTTTTCTTCACTTTATGTTTTTCATGAGCCAAGAGATGTTTGGTTTCTACACAGGAAGTGCAATGAGGTTAATGAGGTTAATTAACAGTGAAACCAGGGATAAACAACCACACTCTCACTTTTTACTGCTTCACGATGTTAATGATCTCAAGCAGACTTTTTTGTGCAGTTTCTGGCACATTATTATCTATAGAAATAAAGCGCACAGCTAAAAACAGGACTCCTTCCTAATTTTGACCATTTTAATAAACAACAGTATGTGAAAAGGTGTCTGGCGTTAATTAGCACAATGCTAATTGCTACATTGAATACATCTGCTACTTGTTAGCATTAATTATGTGCACAACACAGCTTATTATATTAATTAGCGTCAACACATGCAAGAAACATCTGTTAATTAGGCATGTTAGCATTGCAGCTAAAGAAACATCAGACTAAAGATGCCCTCACTCATCAACTACATCTGGGGTTAATGGTGAAAATGTGTCAATTAGATTTTTAGCCAAAGATTTAGAAATTTAACAACAAAATGACTAACTGGTGCTATTTCCAATGTCCTTAAATTTTCTAGACATTACTGAAAATAAGATTAAAAATTGTAAAAAAATTTGCCCTGACCTTTCTATTATGTCAATCATTTGCTTTGGACCATTAGAACCTCACTGCAGAACTTGTGCAAATAACTTATATAACCTCTAATAAATTAGGCAACCAAATAAATTCTTTGGTCAAAAAATATTTTTTACTACGTCCTGCCTAGACTACTGAATACTGCATTAACAGGATCCAAAAAGTGGGAATACATTATCTATCTGACTGATCTACTCAATCGTCACCCCCTGTTAATCAGAGCCTGACTGGTGTGGAAATGTTGGCAGCCATGACAGGCTTTTACCTTGACGATCCAGCAGAACCATGATGCTGTCTCTGTGAGTGTGACCATAGAATTGGCCTTGGATGATGTCGCTGTAGCTGCGAAAGATGGTCACAAGTCTTTCGTTGTGGTGCTCTCTCATGGCCGTGGTGTTTTTAGCATAAGGCAGGTAACCGATTGGGACGTGAGCAATAATATAAACCTTGGAGGAAGAATCAACAACAGATAAATATCAATGACACGTCTTTCAGTCAATATCCGTTAATGAAGCTCATGTTATTCATAATCTACAGTAATGGTTTAGTACAGAGTGGTTTAGTAAATACATCTGTTTTAACAATTAGCCACTTTCTATCAGAGCAGCATTAACATTTTGTACAACAAGAGCTTTGGGATCAGACCATACTTCCCAAATAGATCAATGAGCCTCAGGTGCCCATGACCCAGTTGTCATTCCTTGGATCACTGTTACTACTGCAGACCTGGAACTGGATGCTCCAATAAGGCCTCAAATCCTTATACTCTGGCTTCCAGAACATCAACATCAAGAACTGACTGTTCACATGCTGCCTAGAACAAACAAACCTTTTCCCAACAGCCATAACCACTCTAAACTTACATATGCACTGACTACACAGTCTAACCCCCCAGACTTCCTTCTATTCACCAACTGTGCAATAACTAATATCTGAAAGGTATTGATAATACTGTGCAATATCATCACTCACATTGTCCAACACCCTCTTCTCACTGCAACTTTTTTCACCATCTATTAATTAATTAATTAATATATTTATTTATTTGTATTCTACATACATGTCTGCACCAGAGGAGCTGCTTTTAATCTCATTGTACATCTGTATAGTGAAAATAAAAGGTAATATTCTAATATATCCCACCCTCCTGACAGGTGCCATTATAATGGAATAACTAGAGTCAATACTACTCACTTCACCTGACAGTGGTCTTAATGTTATGGCAGATCAGTGATCATGTTAAGTGTCTAAAAACATGTAAATATATGAATAATGAGTGTTTGCATATAACAAGAAATAACAAACATTTTCATATGTAATGACTATTTTCAAAAAACGAAATAGCTAAAAACACAAAATTTGCTTTTTGTGTATTTTTCAGTAAGGGACTGTGTGGCAGAAGAAATATATATTTATTTTTATACGTAAATAATTGTTTATTGATCATTTATTGAACACACACACACACACACACACACACACACTGGCTTGTCAGTGCTGGAGCGTGGCTCATAATTGGACGGAGGTGTTGGGAGATAATGAAGCCGGATCCCACACCTGCCACACCGCCGGGATTTCTCTTGACTGGCCACTTATATCTTCCGCAGTCCCTCTGTCTTAAGGGCAAGGGTGTGAGTACCAAACTAATGGGGGGAGAAAAAAACAAGGTGCTGCTGGGGAAGCTCCCTCTCAAAACTATCATACCCCCCCTCAACACGTACACCTTTCTTGAGCCTGCTGGAGTCCCGAGATACCTTCTGGTGTCAAACATTTCAGACAGAAATGCGGAAAGTGCTGCGGCAGCGAATTCAGTAGGAGACTCTTTGTGAAGCGTCTTTGGTGACAGCAGCATGTGCAGGATGAATGCGGCACAGGAAGAGACTTTAGACGACTACCTAGAAGAGGTTCAGCAACTCCAAGAGCAGCCTGGCTTACTGCAGCAGCTGGGAACCACGCTTCATCTGTGCTCCAGCATTTATGGCCAAAAAACGAGACAAGGGCAAAGGTCTCAGTCTTGAAGAGCTAGTTACAATAAACAGAGTTCTTAGTGTAAGCCGTACAGTTACTATTGTGATTATTATTAGACAGGTCATTATATATAGCTGTATTAAAACGTTTTACACATTATATTACATTTTTACATTGATTTATTTTGATTTACACTACTTTAAAATAAAAATAAATAATAATAATAATAATACATTTTATTTATGGGCGCCTTTTATGACACTCAAGGTCACCTAACATAAAAAAATTCATGAAAAAAAAAGAAGTACAAACATTTGTACATTTAAAGATATACAAACAATAATACTAAGATATTAATCAATCAATGCTGTCAATATCATGTAGAAAAAGCAGATATAAACAAATGAGTCTTTAGATGTGATTTAAAAGTAGAAAAGGATGTATATGGCACCAAGACATTGGTAGCACATCCGTAAAAGTCCTATACGTTGTGAGGTGTCACACTTTCAAGCAATTTTAAGTCTCACTGCCTTTCTATTTTTTATTTAAACTATTTTATTTAGATAGTTTTGACCAATCGGTGTGTTTCTTGGTTGGTTACGCAAGATTCAAGATTTATTGTCATATGTACAATGCACAGGTACATGTACAATGAAATTCTCACTTGAAGGCTTTATTGCAGACTATATACAATATACACACAAAGAAGGAGTATGGGGGGAAAAATATATGCAATAAAATAAAGAAAATAATAAAAAGCAGGGCAAAATGAGAAGAATAAATACAAATTAGTATCAGATACTTAACAAAAACACAAAATACAACACAAAACTGTAGGTGGGTTGTGTAAAGGTGCAGGTAAAATAACATAAGCAGCTTTTACACAATTTCCACTCTTGTACTAATCATTAGTAAAATCCGTAAAAGTCCTATAAGTTGTGAGGTGGGGCCTCCATGGATCAGACTAGTTTGTCCAGCACATACTGCAGATCTGGAGACCAAGTCAACACCTTGAACTCCTTGTCACTTCCCTCAAACTATTCCATTAACAACTTTTGCAGTGTGGCGTAGAACATTGTCTTGGTAAAAGAGGTCACCTGATCATCCACATGAAATTATTTATCAGACCATCTTTTTCCATTATTCCATAGTCAGTGTCTTATGGATTCATAGCTCCTGAACTACAAACTCAACATTTATACATATGTATACACAGTAGTACCCCACATTTTGCCCAGTTTAGCCAGTTCCAACTGGGAAATGCATTAAACTGCAGAGTTTTGTGAAATTTTGCTTAAAGAACTGTCTGAAAAACCAAGTTTTTGTGATATAGAACTTTTTTGAAGTTGTTTTTTAGTTTGCTGTTTCACATTGCACATTAAGCATTTGCACATGAAGGTTAATAGAACCCTTATGAGCTGTCTGTGGCTACGTAGCCCCATATGCAGCAAGCTGTGATGCTTGTGTTCTGACACCTTTCCGTCATAGCCAGAATTACGTAACTTTTTTGCCTGTTTGTGCTATAGTAGCTCTTCTGTTGGATTGGTACTGATAGTCTAGTCTTTATTCAAGATTCAAGAGGTTTTTATTGTCAATACAGCCATATACACAGTACACAGTGTATTGAAATAGCGTTTCACGCAGCCCCCCCACCCTGGTGCATTTCAAAGTCATATGTATCAGCAATAGAGAGCTGATCGGGCCCTTTTTTCTGCCCAAACCCGACCTGCATTTATATGTTTCTGTCCGAAACCGACACAAACTCGACTGGAATTTTAATGTTCAAAACAATCGTTGCTACGTGATTATAATGATCTTCTCTTTAAACAAACTAACAAGTAAACTTTCTTTCATATTCTGCTGTTTTGAATTCTCCCCATAACTATTTCTTTTTTTACGTTTCCCATGATGCTTTGGCTTCGGCTACTGAATGAAACGTTGTCATGGCTACGCAAACAAATCCCCATGTACAGGGAAAAAGCAAACGATCCAGTGTGAGGTAGCGTACGCCCTACTTTTAATTAACATTAAAAAGTATTGTATTTTTTATTAACAAATACTTTTACAATTGCATCAAATGAGACAGATCTTTTGGAGCTTCACTGTGTAGTAGCCTCCACCCAAAACGGGCTGTTTAGGATCTGTCATTGGAGTGTTTGACAGAATTTCTCTACTTGTTTCAATGAGATATGAGTAGGAGATAATAAATATAAAATCTCACGGTTTTGTTATCACTGATTATAACGTTGACTTCTGAGGGTTAAATACTCCTGCTAGAGACTCTGAGTGCCAAAACTAATCAAGGTCATTAGATGGCATTATCTTTAATGAAACCAGCTTATCTTCAGACTTTCTGCAAAAAAAGCTTTATAGAATGTATGATGAAATTCATTCACCCTCAGAAAATGGGAAATTGAGGAAACGTCTTACTTTCACCTTTGATCTCAGCGCATGGATGAGTGGTAACAGCTTGGAAGAGCGTCAGGATCAAATGGATTTTCCATTTGAGGAGCTGAGAGAGTGAGCAGACACTAAATCAGCCTCTGATGTTTGTTGAATGGGAGCTTAACAACCTGTAGGTTGTTATGGAATGACCCTGTAGTGCCCAGACAGCACAAACAGCTGGCATCTATTATACCAATCGATTTAGGGTTTTCAAAATAACTCGGATTTTGGGCAGAATATGTTAATTTTAAAAGTTCCCGATTTGAGTAGATAATTCATACCTAAAAGCCCTGACCAGGGACTGTATTACAGAAGAACTCTGAAAAATGATCTGTTTATTCACCATTAGGATAGAACTGAGGAAAGTAGTTTTCACAGCTTTTATCTTATGTTATTATGATATTATCTGATCTTAAATATTACATAAGCACCCTACAATATATGAAAAAATAGTGTCTAGACTTTTTTTTTCAAAAACTTCTATTTTAACCTATACTCATCATATAAAATAATGCAGCGATGGCAGTGAATCATGAGTAAACCGAATAAGTCATGTGGTTGTTTATTAAGAGAAATAAATGACAAGCAGGCCACCTAAAGTAGGTGATCCCAGAAGCAAAAAGTAACACTGGGTGGAGAGCATCAATGACCCAGTAAACAGATCCTGTAGCCGAACAAAGTGGTAATTCAAAAATGTGTTCAAATTTCACATCGTTGGCTAATTAGCTCCCTAAGGCTAAACTTGACTCCTCCTCCTCTACTGTGAGTGGCCACTTATAGGTGTAATATAGGTGTCACACTGTCAAGCAAGTCTCACTGCCTTTCTATTTTTTATTAAAATTATTTTATTTAGATAGTTTCTGTGTGTTTACACAAGATTCAAGATTTATTGTCATATGTACAATGCACAGGTATATGTACAATGAAATTCTCACTTGAAGCTTTATTGCAGACTATATACAATATACACACACAGGAGGAGTATGGGGGAATAAGGAAAATAATAAAAAGCAGTGAAAAATGAGAAGAATAAATACAAATTAGTATCAGATACTTAACAAAAACACAAACTACAACACAAAACTGTAGGTGGGCTGTGTAAAGGTGCAGGTAAAATAACATAATAATAATAATAATAATAATAATAATAATTTGAATTTATATAGCGCCTTTCACAAACTCAAGGTCGTTTTACATTGCAAAAAAAAAATCAAAACCAAAAATAAAATTGAAACAGTTAAGACACAAAACAGAGACAAACAAACAGCAGAAAAGGAAATTAAGAGTGAGTGGTGGAATAGCACAGACTGAAAAGATGAGTTTTCAAATGATAAGCAGCTTTTACACAATTTCCAGTTAATTAATACAATTACAATACAATTAATACAATTTCTTGTACTAATCATTAGTAAAATCGTATTTTGAACGAAAATTAGATTGTAACTTGATTTGTACTATTACTGCACAGAACATGTAACTAAATGTACTAAATGTACGTATGTGCGCCTCATAGCTACTTCATAGTTTTAAAGTCTGGCCCTTAGCTAAAACCTATGAATTGAATTCTGTGACGAGGCCATAAAGTGCATTTTCTATTCTCATGCTGCTACCGATGTTTACCCTGAACTTCTCCAGCCGTGCAGCAATATCAGTAGCCGAGACGCTGCTGTTAAAAACGTCTCCGTTTTGCATGATTCATTGCGCTTGCTCTCAGAGAAGTGCGTGAAGCTACAGAGGCCTGTATGGGGTCCATATTGAGTAACCATAGCTCCTTCTCTCATGCTGTCCCCTCTGGTAATGCTGCTCTCTTTTACGAAGGGTTCCATTTGCTAATGCGTATCTGATTTCTTCTAATCGCTCTGATAAGCAGTGTTCCAATGCGTCTGGAAATAACAGACACCCAAAAGCAGGGCCTTATCAAGATGAATCTGTGCGCTATTACAACCCGGAGTTATCCATCACCATCCGTCACAGATCCGACTGCAAGAAACCGATTACACACTCCCGAACCTTTATGGAGATATTATATTGCTTTCATCTGCATTTTTTATAGAGTCTGATTTGAATCTCGCGCAAGGCATTACATACATCTCCGGCTATCACGCTGGGTATCTTTGGATTGCGCTTCTATCCTCAAATGTGTGTTTTTTTTTAGTTTTCCAGACTCATATTGCATGTGATTCTGCAGAGAAGATGATCACATTTCCTTTTGAGGAAAGAAAGGAAAGGAAATCAGGGTTGGTTCTTTTTTAATACAATTTGCTCTCGGTCTACAGACCAAAAAGGAGCTGTCAATTGGTCTGCCGTCGCTAATGAGTTGGCTGGTAAAATGGAGAGTTGGTGGGCCCAGCTGTCATCCAGTAGGTGATGGTTTTAAGACCAGGCACTGATACTTCATTAATTAACCTTCACATTCTATGTAGATCCGCTCATCAAGATGCAGTTAATTAAAGAAAGGTCATTCCAAGGGCTGCTACGATGTGGCATCATTACAATGAGAGAGACGGCAGCACTCAGAGAGAGAGAGAGAGAGAGAGAGAGAGGGAGAGATGGATGAGGAGAGAAGAGGGGGATGGTGGGTTGATGGCAGCTAAAGTGCCACAGCGATTGCTCTGAACTTTTACCTCGGTGCCAACCCCAGGCTCTTTGCTAACGCATTTGTTTTTATTTTTTCATTCTTCCTGTTTTTTCCTCCCTCTTCCTTTCTCTCGCAAAAAGCCCTAATGGACAGAGCATCTGTAAAATATTCATTACCGCCGATCGACAGCATCTATCTTTCATCGTCTTGTTTTTACGGTCCTCTTCTTTTTCCTCTTTGCCCACTGCCGGCGTCGCCATGGTAAGAGTGACTCCTGCTGACCCCGCGTAGTGTCCACAAAAAAATGCCATCTAAAGTAAATAAAAGACTTTGAACTAGACAAGAAAGAACATCAAATAGTCATGTTTCATATCTGAGGAAGATTCACTTTGATGCAGTGACTTATTTATTCTATCTGACGATCTTGGTGTGATATGCGAATAGCCACTGTCCACTGAAAATGACATGGGGTTATTTTTTACCCCTCTACACATGCACGCCATCATGCACACACTCCTGCGTGTTTAAACTAGAATGTTTAATCATATATATACTGCGCATATAACCCCAGTTCCAAAAAAGCTGTAAATTAAACAGTGATAAATCTCAAAAACCCATATTTTATTCCCAAAAGAACATAGAAATTGTTTTGTTTATAGTTTTGTTTATATTTTATATTATATTAGATAAGGTTTTATATTCTTTATTCTTTATATTTCTTTATATTCTTTATATTTCTTTAGAAGTTTAAAATATTTTTGCTCTATTTATTGTTAAGTTTTTTAATGTCTTAAATTGCTTCTTGTTTTGTATTCTGAGGTCACGGGCAGTCGCCAAAGCATTTCACTACACATCATACTGTGTATGATTGTGTATGTGACAAATAAAATTTGAATTTAGTTTTGAATTTGAAAACGTTGAAAGTGAGACTAACGTTCATTAAAATAAAATTGAGAATCTTTGAATATTTCATGATCTACAGTACATGTATGAAGAAATTCAGAGAATCAGGTAAATTCTCTGTGCAATGGACAAGGATGAAACAGGCAAGAATATGTCATAGAAGACACTGCATGGGCTCAAGAACACTTCTATAAATAAATAATTGTCTGTTCACCATAACATTCACAAATGCAGGTTTAAGCTCCGTCATGCAAGGAAGAAGCCATATGTGAACATGATCCAGAAACGCAGCCGTTTTCTCTCGCTAAAGATTGAAATGGATCGAGGCAAATTGTTTCCAGGTCAGACAATCCAAATTAAATTAAATTAAATTCTGAAAAACACAGATGTTTATGCTCTGGACTAAAGAAGCGAGGGAACATATGGGTTGTTATCAGAGCTCAGTTCAAAAGTCTGATGGCATAGAGGTGAATTAGTGCCCATGGAATTGGCAGCTTTTAAATCTGGAAAGATCAATGCTGAAAGGTGTAGACATACGCTTCTGATCTAGACAATGACTTTTTCAGGGAGTTTTTGCAGATTTCTGCATCTATCACAACAGCATAGCTTCACAGTAGAAGAGTCCAGGTGCTAAACTGACCTGTATGCAGATCTTTCACCAGCTGAAAACATTTGCCGCATCATGAAATAAAAAATACAACAAAGAAATCAAATCGAATTCAAATTTAAATTCAGATTTTTATTTGTCTCATACACAGTCATACACAGTACGATATGCAGTGAAATTCAAGACAATTCAGAATGTCATTTTATTTAGCAACAAATACTACATTGCTAAGTGTATAGCCACATTCCTTGGACAGATCCAAGGAAAGAGTCAAGCTTGGCAAAATTGGGAAGGAATTAAAAAGATAGAATATTGCAAATGCCATTATTGGTTAAACATAAGTTTTAAATAAGTTTTATAATTTTTTTTCAGTTTTAAAACTAAAGTGCCATTGATTTGATTGACCTTAAAAAATCCCTTGTTGGAAAGCAAACCCAAGAATGATGCTGTACGTGAAAAATGGACCTGAATTTGACACAAAATCTGATATTTTAAAGGTCTGGCTCGAGTTAGCCAGAAGACCCTCAGTCCTGCACATCTCATGGGTGAAGGGTTTGATTGGCACTTGGAGGAAAAGTATCACACAATCTAACAATTTTGTCTTTGTAGAGTCAACAAACTGCTGAAAAAAGCCAAAAGCGATCGTCTGCATCTGCACTTTCACTCACATTCATGCACATTTGCCATTGCACCTGTTTATATCATTTGCACCTGTCATATAGTTTTGTTTATAGTTTGGTCTATATTTTATATTTTATATTATATTAGATAAGGTTTTATATGCTTTATTCTTTATATTTCTTTATATTCTTTATATTTCTTTAGAAGTTTAAAATATTTTTGCTTTATTTATTGTTAAGTTTTTTAATGTCTTAAATTGCTTCTTGTTTTGTAATCTGAGGTCACGGGCAGTCGCCAAAGCATTTCACTTCACATCATACTGTGTATGATTGTGTATGTGACAAATAAAATTTGAATTTGAATTTGAATCTCGAATTTAATTTTGCCTTTAGGGGCCAGTCCACTGCTTTTACATACAGATGGAGATTTAATCATAACACATTCGAATCTAAAGTATCGACAACATCATTTCACTTTTATCCAATGTAGTTTTATTAAACAGGGCCGACATACAATGCCAGCTGTTGTTTTCTTAGAGCAGGGCAGAATAGTTTTTATAGGATGTTGGAATAAAGTGCTGTGAATATCTTCTTAAACCACAGTCAGCAGAGATATGTCATTTCAGTCAGAAAAATGCATGAGGCTTTTCTCTTTCTTGAATTGACATGGGCTGGAAATTGAAGCCGCCTGCTTTGCTCAAGGGCATGGGAATCGCAGTGAAAAGGACTGTGCTCATTTCATTATGAAAGAGGGAAATTCTGTGATAAAAAGCATCTACTTTTTACAAGCTGATTTTGCTGACCTGCCCATACCTTTTTCAACTTAAGGAAATTACACACCTGCTTCTTAAGCAAAACTTAAACAAAGACTTCTATAGTCTTCATCATTTTCACAGGAAATGCATCCAATTCAGAAAAAATGCAGTGGCTTGCATTTGTGTACTCTAAACATATGGCTCCATTTTGAGTCTTCTAGGCTAAATCCACCATTTTAAAGGAAATATCCCTATAATTTCAGGTAATTTCAATGTTTCAAGTCAATTAGAGTAAAATGATTTGTTGTATAAAAGCTTAGTGACATTTCTTTCCAAATATTGGTGATTGGAACCATCTCCAGCTATTAATTTACTGTTAAAACAATCACTGGGCCTCCTCCTCTCAGGTTTAATCTTGGTAATTGTTTTAGCTAGGCTAGTAGATAATGCTTAAGTAATTTCACATTCCCTTACATCTCCCTGCATCTATCTCTTCACCATTAAAGGCTTTTGAATGACATTTTAAACACAAACTATCTTGAATATACTGTAAAAACATGATTTTCTTGTCCATATTGTGTAATGACCATCTGTGAGGGAACTTTTAGAGGCATTAAATAATCAAGTCAAGTCAAGTATGTGGCATTTAACCATTTTTTACAGCACACAGTGACCTGAAACATGTTCCTCCAGGACTGAAACCAAACCAGAGAGAAGACAGGAGTAACCGAAAAGAAAGAACATGAGAAAACACACAAGAGCAAATGATGGAATACTTCAGAACAGGAGAACATATAGTAAGAGCCCTAGTATAGATGAATACAGTATAATGACACATGCTATATTCTAGTTATTAAATGTGCCAAAATACAATAGGATAGTGAAAAATTATTGAGTAAATTGTGAAAATATCCATAAAATAGAAGCAAAGTGATAAAAAATGATAATGATATAATGAATAAAGGAAGTCTGGTATTCTGGTTCCAGTCACTATCACTGTGAACAATTCTTTTTAGTCATGTTTCTGTGGAAATATGTGTGGAATTATTAGGAAAACACACACACACACACACACACACACACACACACACACACACACACACACACACACACACACACACACAC
>JBBIGC010000131.1:5863368-5874189 GCA_037576955.1 Lepidarchus adonis | reverse complement strand
CCAGAAGACTATTGCAATTAAAAATGTTTTGGTATACATATGTTTATTTCCTTTATGTGCACTGAGTAAAAAAAGTTGGGCCAGACAAATTTATTGGCACCCTCAACTTAATATTGGAAAAAATAACTGAAACCAATCGCTTCTTATAATCATCAACAAGCTTGTTGCACCTCTCAATTAAATTTTCGACCACTCTTTTGCAAACTGCACAAGGTCTCTCAGATTTGAAGGTTGCCTTCTCCCAACAGCAATTTTGAGATCTCTCCATAGATTTTCAATTGGATTTAGATCCAGACTAATTGCTGGTTACTTCAGAACTCTCCAGTGATTTGTATTCAACCATTTCTGGGGCTTTTAGTAGTATGCTTTGGTTCATTGTCCTGCTGGAACATCCAGAAACTCTGATGCAAAGTGTTTTGACACTGGGCCCTACATTGTGCCTCAAAATATTTTAGTAGTCCTCAGATTACCACACAGAGGCAGCAAAACATCCCCAAATCATTACCGAACTTATACCATGTTTGACTGTAGGTACTGTGTTCTTTTTGTTGTAGGCATCATTCCATTTTCTGGAAACAGTAGAAATATGTGCTTTACCAAAAAACTCTACCTTGGTCTCATCTGTCAACAAACCGCTCTCCCTGAAAGATTTTGGCTTCATCAAGTATATTTGGCAAACTACAGTCTGGTTTTTTATGTTTCTGTGTCAGCAGTGGGATCCTCCTGGGCCTCCTGCCATAGCGTTTTTGCTCTTCCATCCACATGCAGGGAGATTAGCTACAATGACATGTGTTGTAAACTTCTTGATTATGTTGTGCACAGTGGACAAAGGAACATGAAGATCTCTGGAGATGCAGTTTTAACCTTGAGATCGTTGATATTTTCCACAATTTTTGTTCTCAGCTCCTCAGACAATTCTCTGCTCTTCTTTCTGTTCCCCAAGCCTAGTGTGGCACACAGACAAACAACAGAAAGGTTGAGTCAACTTTTCTCCGTTATAACTGGCTTCAGATGTGATTGTGAGCTTTTTTGAGTTTTTGTAAAATGATTTCAAATTTGGCTGTTTGGCTGTGTTGATCCAATGCACATAAAGGAAATAAACATGTGTATACCAAAACATAGTCTTCTAGGAGAAATGGTGCATTTTCTGGAAAAATTCCAAGGGTGCTGATAATTTCGGCCATGACTGTATTTGATTTTTCACTGAAGAACACTGTATATAGTCATCACTCTTTGCAGTCTTTGTTCTTCAGTTTGTGAGCCAGTAAGTCAATGCTGATTGTTTTTTCCTGCGACAGTCAATGCTGAATCCACCCAGGCTTTATGAGTTTCTGCATGAGAGTTGGGTTGCATCAGTGATGTCAATAACGTTAAAACAGAAAGTCAATTTAAAGTGAACCTGAATCAGAGCAGCCAATGAGACCGACTGGCCTTTGTCAAACAGCTGTGTTAACTGTATAAAGCAGAACTTTACCAACAGAAGTTAAAAGGTCACAGTGTCTCTTTTATGGCCATTTTAGGCTTGAAAGCTCAGGGTAGAATTAGCCAAGTGACCTCCAGCAGAGAAAGCAATGCTGACTACACCATCTTACTATTACAGCCTAGCACTTCAGGGAAACTGGGGAAAAAACAGCACCTGCTTCCCACCAGTAACCCGTGACTCGTTGCTCAACCCTCTGTCTGTCTTCCGTTCCCTGTTCACCAGTGCCAAACTGCCATGCTATGTACAGCTTCTCTTTTCTGCTTCAATTACTCTCCCATGACTGAAACCTATGCTTTTAATCAGGTTAAACCAAACATTAAAACTGAAAGGTGAAGTGAATAACACTGATGATCTTCTTACAGAGGCACATATCTAAGGGTGGCATATATTAGGCAACAAGTGAAAAGTTAGGTTGATGTTCTGGAAGCGGGAAAAATGGGTGTTAGAAACTGATATTTCTAATAAAATATATTTAGATATTTTAAAGAAAGTAGATAAGATCACTGCCTTTGCAACCTGTTGCACCGTGCCTTTCTCAGGATGAGTAAAGATCTATTTCGGCTCTGTCGATCTCTCACTGAGCAGGTGTGATGAAGTCAGGTCTTGACTGGGCACGTCTGTTCAATCAAAGCACATCTTCTCATCAGAACCCAGATAATTGCTTCTTATGGATTTATTTTCCCCTGAAACATTGTTCAAATTCTGTAATTTGCTACAACTGTGTATCTACTTTGCTTCTTAGGAGCAGATTAGGCCTATGACACTGCGGATGGACTACATTAAGCCTAGTATGTAAACAGCGGAGAGTGTTATTATTGGCTACTTTAACCCATGGCTCTCTTCTCTTGCAGCTCTTTCCTTGGACCCTCTGGTGGCTATAGTATCTTCAACAACAGCCGCATTAAGAGAAGGCCATCATCACACTTTGACTTAGATCTGACTGATTGTAAGTTAACACTGTCTTCTGTGCGCTTTTATATGTTGGTACTTCATTTATAATAGAATTGTTATACCAAGGAGGTGATTAAAATGAATGAAGCTATGTTACATTATGAGTGGTGCTTCTCTTGTGAAAGTCTATATTTAATGTTTTTAAGGTCTTGGTTTGTAGATTGGCATACATCTGATGACAGCATGTTGTTCGCCTTTGACTTGTGAAAAAATAATAAACACATTAATTTTATTCACACTTCACAGCATCTATAGCATTATCATATAAAAAGGAAGTTTCTGCAATTTAATGCATTTGGGTTCTATGAACTATTATAAACTTCAGCTGTTCCCCAAACCACATACTTCTACACTTCTTTCCTTGTGTGCTGCTAAGGCTTGTTTTTACTTATCCTTACTTTTTTTTTCATTTAATGGGTGACAATCGCCAACCTCAGCTTCCTGTATTTGATGTGAAAGTGTGCTGTTTTGGTCCACAACAACTTGAGAAGTGTTTAGATCTGGACCAGCACAATTGGGCATTAGTCAGTTAATCACAGAGGTGTGTGGTTCAGGTCCAGAAATCTGGATAACTCAGCTATTGGTTTAAGCAAACTAGAGAAGACAATAGACTGAAACAAAATCATGGGGAGGATTTTTACTCTCTGGACCCAAATTGCCCACTTGTGTCTAATCAAAAGATAATTTAATGATATTGCAATACAGTGGCTCCAAAATTATTGTGCAAATTATAGACAGATGCTTGCCTTCACCCTTCCAGTATTTGTGGATTTTGGAATTCTAGCTATGAACCTGAAATCTGAAAAAATCCACCCAAAAAGAGATGCTAATGCTAACCTTATGCTAATAAACGTCTACAAGATATGTCCTAATTCGTCATGCATCAACAAACTCTGTGTTTTAAAGGCAAACACAGTACCTACTTGAAGTTAAAGGTGTTTTTTTTAAGTGGATGATGTACAATATTTTTGCATGGTTCTCTTTTAGGTCCTCCTCAGAAGTTGGCACGGAGGGTGTTCACAAACAGCCGGGAGCGCTGGCGGCAGCAGAATGTGAACGGCGCCTTTTCTGAGCTGCGCAAGCTCATCCCCACGCACCCACCAGACAAGAAGCTCAGCAAGAATGAGATCTTGCGGCTGGCAATGAAGTACATCAACTTTCTGGTCAAGCTTCTTAATGACCAGGCCAGCGAGAGAGCTTCCCATGGTCTGACGGATGGAGTTGAGGAAGAGGAGGGTGAGATGATGAAGAACTCGTTGCTTGGTAATGAGGAAAGAGACCATGGGCTTGGCCTGCGCCCACTGGGCACAGACAGTGCCCCTTTGACTCAGATCACCCTGGCCACCGTCTGTCCGGCCATAGCTACCGCTGGCCGCAACAGAGACTCCACTGACTCGATTGTTGCCCTGACGACATCGCCGGGGTCCAGTTGCTATGGCGACACGGACAGTGAAGAGACCCCTGCCACACGGAACTCTGGGATCATAAAGATAGGGGTGAGTGGAGGGATGATGGAGAAGATGAAGGAGCAGATACAGACTGTTACAGCCAGTGGATATCAGCGGTGACACCACTGGCGACATCAGCTATGGCTACATGTCCAAATTAGTCCAGACAAACTTTTTTAAAAAGCTGCTTTAGAGGAATAGTCCAGCATTTTTCTACTTAATCTCTGTCATCATACCGTTGATACAGACACCACGTTCTAAATGTTTGACAATACAAAATGCAACCATTACACCCCAGCAATACAGGCCTTAGATAAAAGAATGTCCTACTGAAGCTGCCATTTTTAAGTTATATTCAACTTTCAAACACTACAGAAAGACAATAAAAAGTGACCTTTCCCTAAAGTTTTCTGGTGTTCAGGTTTGGTCTGAAAAGAGCGGAACCTTATCCACACAACTATTCTTTCCTCTGGAAATGAAGGATGAATAATAATCACTGACTTCAGCAGATACTATACTTAGAGTCGAGAAGAAACATTGAGATGAATGGTGATGCAGTGGTCAGCCACGTCACCTCACAGCAACATGGGCTGTGAGTTCAATTTCTTTTCCAGGTCATTCTCAGGTTCTTTATGTTTGGGGTTTCCTTATGTATGGCTGTGTGGAAAAAACTGAAACTAGTGAAAAACACACCTAAGCTAATTCATGTTGGATTTGAAATGGCAATACGGATACAAATGTGTAAGAAACGCTAAAATAGCACAGCCAGCCATTAAAAGGCAATAAGATCTATGTTCCTCTAACAAAGTTTTACAGTTGTGTTTACTGTAATAAACCAGCTCAAATTACAGTAACAGCACATTTCTTAACAGAGATTTTGCTTCATTTTGCTTTGTTTAACTTACCTTCATGACATCACTGCTGCCTACGTGAGGAGAACTGCTGTCAGACTTCTTTCCATATTCAATAAACAGCTTATCTAGAGTCTAGAGCAGCTTGAATAGCTCCTCTTCATGGAGGAAGTTCAACTAGAATACAGAATCACCTTAGTTGTGATCTCTGAGATGATTTCTGAAGTGTGTACATTTTAATTGATTTGTATTTTAATTGAGTCATTGATTATAAATATGAAAGCCTTAGTCCATACTAATCAGCCAGAAACTACAGAGAGGAAGCTGAAAAATGCTGGTGTATTCAGAGTTCCTGCTGCTGACGTGTATTACAGTACATACACACACACACACACACACACACACACACACACACACACACACACACACACACACACACATCGAGCTACGTATTTACCATAGAACAGTGTTTCCACTAGAGCAGGATGCTTTGTTGAGGCATAAGATTACCATGTGCTTTATCAAGGGGCATACACTCCCCCATCATTGGCATGAATTTTCTGTGGTGGTGAAGCATCATCAATACATTTGGGATTGGTTGGAAAACCGTCTGTGGTCCATTATCATCAGTACCAGACTTCACTAACACACTCATGGTTTAATGCAATCAAAACCTTACAGCAGCTTTCCCAAAACAGCATAAGCTGTTTCTGCCACAAAGGAGAGAGCAAACTGCCCCTATTAACACCCTTGGGTTCAGAAGAAATGGACAAGTAGGTGTCTGGACACTATTGGACAAATAGTCTCATATAACATACCAACACTGGAAAGCAGAAATGACAAACTGACAGAACGAGTGGTGTGACAAGAAAATGACATGTTTTGAGTTTTGTGGTGTTATTATAAGGTTTGAGCCTTTAAAACGTTATTCCTGATTTCTTGTACGTGTGCACCCAGATTTAACAGCCTGTCTGGAGGTGATCTGCTAGATTAGTCTCTCTCTATTGCAGCTGATGATCCAGATTTCACACTCAGGCTTTTGAAGTTCTGCCATTCGGTAGTTCTCTATTTGCGTTTGCACCGCTAGAAAAAAAAGAACAAGCTCCATGGTTTGAGGACATTGTGACATTCTGTATCGTAGACAGCTGGAATAAATAGAAATTCTGGGTTTGTTGTTCCTCTCTTGACATCCGCTTAATACAGACAAAATATGTATGTTTTCTCAAAGTAGGTGTATCTGCACTTAAAACACTCTTCCTAAATTCACTGAAATGTAGGTTTCTAATGAAGTCTGTATATATCTACAGTACCATGAAATCTATTATTCCAGACTGCTACTACTAGTAGTAATAATAATAAACAGAAGAAGACGAAGAAGAAGAAGCATTATTAAGATGTCCTGACTCAATCTCAAAGGAGCCTAAGCCTGATCCTTAATTAAAAAGATGTTAACACAGTCTCTCTAGGACATAGAACAAAATACACAATATTTTCAGCAAACATTGATGCATAGTTACCTTTTATGCCATAAACTGAATAAATTTTTTTTAAATTAAATAAAAACATTATTATGGCCTTGTGCAAAAGTTTGGGGACCCTACATAATCAGTACTTAGTATCTCCTCTGACAGATATCACAGCTTGCAAATGCTTTTTACAGCAGCTAAAATTCTTTCATTCTTGCACTTGGGATTTTTTCCCATTTTTCTTTGCAAAAGGCTTCTAGTATTGTAATATTCTTTGGTCGTCTTACATGCACAGCTCTTTAAAGATCTACCCACAGATTTTCAATGATGTTTAAATCAGGGGACTGTGATGGCCATTCCAAAACCTTCAGCTTGCGTCTCTTGAGGAAGTTCATGATGGATCATTGTCCTGTTGTAGAAGTTCTTCCTCTTTTCAGCTTCAGATTTTTTTCCAGAATTTGCTGGTATTTAGTGAAATCCATTCTTCTCTTAACCTGTGCAATGTTTCCTGTGCCACTGCAACACAACCCCAAAGCATGATAGAGCCATCCCCAAGCTTAATGGTTGACAAGGTGTTCTTTTCATGAAATGCTGTTATTTTTTTCTCAAAACATGCCTTTGCTGATTGTGGCCAACGAGTTCTATTTTGAATTCATTAGTCCATAGCACTTGTTTCCAAAATGCACCAGGCTTCTGTAGATGTTCTGTTGCATACTTCTAATGTTGGATTTTCTGATGGGGATGCAGGTAATGTTTTCTTCTGCTGACTCTTCCATGAAGGACAGTGGAATGGTGCAGCACCACTTCCGAGTCTGTTAAAGCATACGAACAGTTATCTCTGAAAGTTTACTTTGTCTTCCAGATCTTGACCTCCACAGTTCTCCTGAACTGCCATCTCTTAATTACATTTCTCATTGTGGAAACTGCAAGCTGACAATTCTTTGCTATCTTCTTGTAGCCTTCTCCTGCATTAGTCTTACACAGCCGGTTAGAGGAACCAAAGGTTGTTGAGTGTCCACAAGTGTGTGCACAAGGTTTGAAGATTCAGAGTATTTGTATAGCTTTGAAATTGGCACCAGCTGACATTTACTAATGGCAGCTGTTGCCATGCATCAGATCTAACGAGCTGATTAAGGTTTGAAACCTTGTAAAAATAATCAGAGACTTTGGAACTCTTAGGGTGCCAAAACTTTTGCACAGTGCCATAATAAAAAAAGACATGGACCAAGGACACAAACACAGGACTAAGAAAGTAACCAGAACAAAGACATGACAGAACTATGAAATAAACAAGAAAAACATCACAGACATAGCACAGGCAAAATACAGACTGAGACAAGTCCTACATGGACGCAGTGACGTGGCAAAAGACCAGACAAAACCTGAAACAAGATTTCAAACAGAAATCAAAAGCCACAGGAACACAAACAAAACTAGGAAACATAGAAATAAAGGATGACAAGAGCATGGGTGCAAAAACATAAGAGTTCATTGAAACAGGATGAACTGGCTGCACAGGCTATGGCCAAAACTGAGGCCCAGGCAAAATCTGTGGGCAAGTACCGGGGACCTGAGGTATAGTCTATGGTTGGAACTGTCCAACGGACCACTCAGGTGGCCTTGGTTCAGGCTGCTGCCCAAATGCAGTCCACCAAAGAAACCACCGCGGTGCACTACAGGGGGCAGAAACAGGGCAAATTTCACCAGCTGGGGCAGCAATGAAGTGAATTTCACTTGCTGGAGCAGCAACGGCTCGATCCCTGCTGGCTTTGATGGAATTGCAGACCCTGGACTCGCTGTTATGGGCTGAGGTGAGGTGGGACTTGACGTAGACTCTGGCTGGGACAAAACGGGGCTCGCTGTTGACTCTGGCTGAAGCAAGGTGATGTCACTTGCTGTCTCTGGACTAGGCTGGCCCCTCCTCCTCCAATTTTCAGCATAAAACTGGTAGATAAGTCAGATCAAAGTGTAAGGGGTCCACTTAGCACCAGCGTACGGGAGAAGGCACCTCTCTGCAACATCTGCAGGGTAGAGAGAGTGGTGGTTTCTGCTCATGGGAACAATCAGCACTGATGCATTACACCTGTAGCTAAAGTCTTATCAGTGTGTTTTTTCCTGTTCACCATGCAGTTTCCTTTAATCTGCTCTTTTGCTATCAATTTGAGTATTCTGGTAATTTGGGTAAAAACAATTATTGGATGGAACCTGTGAACTGCAGTCCTTCAAAGTCCCATCATGCTGGCCAGTTCTGGCCCCTGTTGGCTTCCATAGAGTCCATAGAGTCTACCTGAGGAGGTGCACTCCTGAAAGGAGAGGAGGCATGCTCCATTCCAGACGGGCAGTGTGCGCTCATGGTTAAGCACCCGGATTCGGGTGTGGGCTTCGCTTTGGGATTCTCTGTGAAGCTATGAAATGACTGTTCAGTTCTAGGCTCGTCCAGGCCACACAGTTCCTCCTTTTGGACCCTTTGTTGGGAGCCATACATGTGCGATGGGACATATTGAACAGTCCCATATTGTTGGTGGTCAGAGCATGGCACTTGACATATTTACTGCTTTTCACATCTTTTCGGGATAGGGCCAGCATACCTCCATCTTCCCGTGAGTGCACCCATATTCTGCTTTTTCTCAGCTGGAGGCACTACTGCTGTACTAAGGTTGAATGTGGGTGGGTTCCAATGTTTACATTCGCCCCTGCACTTGGGTCCCTTCTGCTAAATCTGTGTTTTTGCCCTCATTACACAAAGTCAGATTATGTGAAAGACACAAACTGTTTCAGAGTTTATTTGGGGCTGGAGCCATGTCAAGGTCCTTGTGTGGTTGTTCTGATCCACACGTGACACCATAGAGTCAAATGCACTACGGACTAAAGGCTGCCGGTATTTGCATTCATTATTACTACAGTCATGTGGATAAATTAGGACACCCAATGAAACCCAATGAAAGAATGTTTTTGTAACATTCTTGGAAGTATGGATTTTTAATCTCAATTTTAACAATACTGAGAGCTTCAAGTAATAAAAGTAAACAATCAAAACTGAAGAAAATACTTTTCAAAATATTCTATAAAATTTAATTCCACAAAAATGCAAATTCCAAATTAAAATAGCTGTGCAAAGAAGAAAGCCTTGGCTCTTTAAGAGAAACATCAAGGCCAGACTGATGTTTGCCAGAGATGTAAAATGTAATTATTTGGACGCCAGAAGAGAGGATGTCTGGCATAAGGAAATATCCTCACACTAACTGTGAAGCATGGAGGTGGAAGTGCCATGGTTTGGGGATGCTTTGCTACAGCAGGACCTAGCCAACTCACCATCAGTTTTATTGTGTATCAGAAGGTGCTTGAGGAACATGTGAGACCATCTGTAAGAACATCAAGGTTGAAGCGGAACTGGACCTTGCACACCAAAACATACCAGTAAGTTCACCAAGGACTTTTTCCTTTTTTAGTTGTTTACCTGCAATTAAATCATTTTCTGTTCCAACAATAAATAAAAAAACAAATTAGACATCAATATGTGAGTGTTTCTTATTAAAGAACGGAACATTTAATGGGCTGTCCTAATTTTTTCACATGACTGTAGATAGTTTGAATAGCAGTGGTTCTGACCTGGTTCTACAGTGTCATTGTCCTGAATCCTTCCTGCTGTAATACATTAACTTTAAACTGAGGAAGATCTTGTTCATTTCTGTATCAGTTTTATCATGTATGTTGGGAACAGGGTTCTTAAATGTGTATGGTGGTGGTACTTCAGAACCATTAGTTTAGTGTTTTTGATTGGAAAATTGTAACATTGTCTGTCCTTCCTTTGGATAACTGGTTCGTTTGACAGGGTTTAATGGTGGTTATGGTGTGAGCATTTTGACAGGACATTTCCTGAAATGGTTCTGTGCTTCCTGTCAAGAGTCTGGGGCTCTCTGCTCTCACTATGTCTGCTTTAAACCCTATTAGTCACACCTGCATTTCTGTGCCAGCTTATTACCCAGTGATGTAGCTAATTAATCCCATAAGCATGGCTTCAAAATGGGTGGACAGCACAGAACCCTTATCTTACCACTGGCAGGCAGAAGCAAGCACTGAGAGAGAGAGAGAGAGAGAGAGAGAGAGAGAGAGAGAAAGAGAGAGAGAGAGAGAGAGAGAGAGAGAGAGACAGCACTGTTTAGGCTGTATATCTGCAGTCATTTTAATGTCTAGTGCTTATTCACATTTTTATAAAAGTCAGCAGGCCTAGGTCATCATTCTACTAGAAAGCGTGTATCGCAAACTTTCTGGTCAGGTCCACTGAGTTCATTCTCAGCTTTTGTCCAGCTAATTCGCTTTGTCACAGTGCATGTTCTATTCCTAAATGAGCTGGACATCTTGAGTGTACCATCAGTTAATGGGGGATATATAATTCGCTTTTAACTATGTGCTCCAAATGTTAAGCCAGTGCATACCCTTAATCCCTGTACGCATGCAGAAGTGAGAGAATCAGTCAGCGTTGAAATAGATCCCCATTAATTTAGTGCTGATCCTCTTCACTGAGCTGGCATTTAAGAGGCTGTCTCTGTGTTTGTGTGTGTGTGTGTGTGTGTGTGTGTGTGTGTGTGTGTGTGTGTGTGTGTGTGTGTGTGTGTGTGTGT
>JBBIGC010000131.1:5689826-5702003 GCA_037576955.1 Lepidarchus adonis | reverse complement strand
AAAACAGGATTTTCCCCTAATTTTAGCTTGTGCGGCTAATATTCAGGTGCGCCTTGTAGTCCGGAATTTACGGTAATCCTTTTTTGTTACTATATAGAATCCATTTGTGCTGTGATAATGATGATCTAGAAAAGGATCTAGAATATTCCCAGCTTGTGAAAACGACACTTTCTGGTGCATTTAATATATTAAATTAATATATTTGTAATTGAGCGTCCTGTGGTCTGTGCTCAGGCCACCCTCTGCTTAGCTCAGCATGTGTCCCGCTATCTTTGTCCACTTCTTTATGGAAGCCGGCTAAGGCGACAGGCAATCTGAGAAATTTTGGCCCGTGAGTAATTGACTCGTTTTGAAAAACGCCCCTGAATGACACTGGCATAATTCACCCTAAAAGTTTGCACTGTCACCGGGATGAGCTAACTGTCTCCTGCAAATATATGGGTGCAATTTTCGAAATAGGTTTATAGCAATCCTTGGGAGAGGAACGCGAGAGATAGCGATATTACCGACTTTATTACTGCAGCCGAACATCATCCAGCACCTTGCCCTGTCTGTATCTCAATCTTCCACTCTTACGCTCTCTCTCTCTCTCTCTCTCTCTCTCTCTCTCTCCTTCCTCTTCATCCCATCCGCTAGTATATCTGAAGATATTATGGAATAGCTTAGAGTAAACATTTCTAATAGAGATACAGAACATTGAAGATTTGAGAAGAAACAAATGAACTCAATTCGTCGCCTCTTAGGCCTTTAGTCCTGAACTATTTTTATGTCGGGTTGACAGCTTGACAGTGTGTTCTAGTTGAGAGGATGATTTGCTGAAATCATGCCAAGCTGGACTCTTTGGGAGATCAGGAACGTGTCAGATTGTATCGCAGTGCATGTTAAATATTATATTTGTTGTCGATTTCAGATTTCTTCGTGTGAACATAGAAATAAATTCACCACTCGGGCTGAAAACTTTAATTTAACTTTAATTAACCATGTAATAATCATTTCAGATGTTATGTATAATATATTTTGATTCTGTGGAGCTTAGGTATATCAGAAAAAAAGAATAAAATAATAAAATAAAACCAAACAAGTGATAGCATTGCTGTGCAACAAGAGGATACGCCTTTATATGACAAATTTAATATTATTTTCTCTATTTTTACTTAGAAATGAGTTTTGATCAGGTATAAATTCCCAATTCAGCACATAAGACAGACCTACGGAGTCTCTATAACATGTGCCCTTAAATAGTCATGAACAAAAGGATCACTGTTGCAATGCCATCCAGTTCTGATGCCACAAAAACCCTGGGCCACTCCCTTCTTGGCTGCTGGTGAATACTCCCCTTGAGCACCGTTGATGAGTGTCGACTGAAAAAGTTCCTTATTCCGTAGCGCCCGAGGAGCTGGGCGCTGCCAATGGGCCGCGTTGACTGGCAGCAATCAATCATGCGCGCAGGAGCGGCCTAATGAAGCAGGCTGTGCTTTATTAGAAGCCTAGATTACTGCGGGCTCTGGCTCGGCCCTCGTAGCCCAGATGCACAGGAAGGCATGCAGGCATTTGGCCGTAAAGCTACTGAACTGTTTACCCAATGCTGCCGCCCATTACGTGACCCCTGCATGAATGTGACCCTTTTATGATGCAGCTTTTTTTTTTTTTTTTTTTGAAAGAATGTCAACAGGGTCTGTGCTGAAATACATACAAGCTGCAAACGCATCTTTCTGCGGGTCGGTGACAGTAAGGGCAATGTTTAACAGACTTACTCACTCTTTTCATCTGTGACCATACAGTGACAACTCAGCCACAGTCCAGCTTCCCACAGCCCAAAATTTAGCTCCCCCACGTAAAAATAGCCGGGACGGGACGTTAAAACCAGCGGTTTTCGAAAACGGTCGAAGTCTGACCCGACTAGACTCCAAATAATATTTCAGGCTCCGATAAAAACAGTTTACTCATTAAATCATGGGGTTGGAGAGCGAGATGGAAGATTCAGGACTATAATTCAGCGTGGGAGGACAGCACAGAAGTTTTAATGCCTCGCACTTTTAAGGGAAGAGCGGCGAGAGGCCTCGAGACGAGGGGGCACACCAAAAAGTTTCGCAGACAAATGAGTAGCGAGGGAGTGAAAAATGCAAAGCAGATGTTTTTTGAGCCATTTTAATGGCAATGAAACATTACTGATGCCATTACCGAGCTCTTTTATGGCTCCTTTTAATCCTCCTCCTGCCTGAGGTAAGGAACCCCTTGTGGTGCAAAGCAGCCTCTTTGCTTTAGAGCGACAATTTGAAGCCATTTCCAATTCATTTCCTAATCTGCCATAAGGCTTTGCTAGGCTTCCTTTGCAATTATTATTTCTTTGGAGAGAGGGGAAAAACACATGCGGAGAAGTCACACCAGTCAGGTAAACTCATTGTAGTCTATGGGGGTAGATTTCTGCTTTGAAACCGGGTTCCTTTTGTTTAAGGAATTTTTTTGGCTGCAGGTATAATTATTTAAAAGCCGTTCTTAAATATAAGAGTTGGTTAGGTGTTTCAGATAGTGAAAAAAGTTACATGGTTGTTACAGCAGCTTTCAATAGCTCCACTGACGGATCGCTGCATCAAATCAAGAGCATGGAACACACACAACACACAGATCCGTCCAGAATGGATTCCAGCACCTAAAGCCCCATTTGAATAATGGAGGAGCGGACTGGAGGCCCCTATCACTATTAAACGTCGATTATACAACGTGTGGGCCCAGGTGCTGGAGGAGCAGACGGCTGCAAGGCCCTGACGGCCGGTCAGTGGGGAGTCCAGCGTCTGCTGCCTGCATTAAAGCTCGCAGGGGCGCGGGCCGGGGCTGGAAAAAGAGCAGGAGATGAACTAGAAGGCCTCGGTGGGCTGCGTCCAGCGGGCTGTATATCAGGCCCGGTGGCAGCCGCATGGGCGTGTGTGCAAACGCGCAGCTCATAAATATCCCCGTCCCTACATACACACACACACACACACACACAGGGGCCCCGTGATGGTGATGGCGAAAGGATGTCGCTGTCGGAGTGATTGAATGCTCCTCGTCCTGGCCCTCGGCGTATCCCAGCTCTCTCGCACCGGCTGGAGCAGGAGGCCTACCGCCGAGCTGGGGGGGGGGCAGTGCAACCATACACTGAAGATCTACAATATGGTCCCACTTTTATATTGTGATCAGGCCACTATTGTGATTGCAGTTTATCTGAACATTGTGCTGAGCAACACTAATGGAACCCATGATGGTTATGTTCCACACACAGCACTGGAAATGAATTATTTCGTGTACTAATCATCAGGTCTTACTTATAGCCAATTCTGATTCAAAATTTGCATTTGTTTTTTTCTGTAAAACTCTAAATAATCACCGTAGAATATTTTCTGTACTTTACGTTAATTAAAAATGCAATTATTCGTACATTATTTCATATTTAAGCATATTTAAATAAGATGAATACAGTGCTGTACTGAGAATAAGAATCTCCTGGCTATTTAGTGCTTACTTTTCTACTTACTTCATAAAATCATTACACAGATCAGACATAATAACATTGGCCAACTACAGATTTGATGTTTTTGGCTTATTCCAATTAGGGCCTGTTCCAGTTATACGCCCAAATTATTCCGTTTTAAACTGTTCTTTCAAAGCAGATTGAAGAACTGAACAATGTGCATGAATTGTGGTTAACTTTCAGGTGTTTTGTAATTAGTAGTTGTAGTTGATAGCGTAGCGGTTAGCACACAGCCCTGTATTCAGCCGACTGGGATGCTCCACACAGACTAGCACATCCTCCAGCCTTTGGGCAAGACTCCTAATAATGCTTTACATCTTCAGCTGCCACATGTGGAATGTGAAAAATCAATATAGATACAATTACCAGTGTAGATGATGCAACCAACTCACATTCAAATAGGCAAAATATATATATTTTTAATTGTACAAATTCCTCGTTTTAACAAAACACTCACGGAATCTCTGGAACATTTGTGTCTGGTCCAGAAACCTTTGTGATCTGGAACTAATTTACATGTTTTATCCTTTCAGTACCACAAGGTCAGCATCTCCATACCAATTAACAAAGTAATATAATATATAAAATATATATATGCTTTGTTAATTGGTATGTATGTATGTATGTATGTATGTATGTGTGTATGTATGTATGTATGTATGTATGTACGTATGTGTGTGTGTGTGTGTGTGTGTGTGTGTGTGTATGTATGTATGTGTGTATGTATGTATGTATGTATGTATGTATGTATGTATGTATNNNNATATATATATATATGTGTGTGTGTGTGTGTGTGTGTGTGTGTGTGTGTGTGTGTGTGTGTGTGTGTGTGTGTATGTATATATATATCTATATAAAATGTAAAGAAGTATCAACTATCCAAACTTGGCACGGATTGAAAAATACATGTACATCTTTCTAAAGAACATGGCTACTTCAGCACACTGTTCACAGCTTGTATTAAAGTTTATTCCTTATTTATTGTAATGTTAGTGTTTTTAAACCCAGCTTGTTCTTACCGTCTAGATAAATAGCTTCAAATACAATTTCTTCCAACTGCTTAAGACTTCTGCTACAGTACATGCAAGCCCTCCCCAATTTGTGCCCCTCTGAGACCTAGCTGTGCTCGCAGAAACCTTTATACTGCAGTTTAGCGCCTGGCAGTGCAACAGTAATGTAGTGATGAATGTAGAAACATTAAGAAGCACAAGGTACATAAGGGGCACAGTGGATAAAGTAAGAAACTGTTACTCAGAGTGAGTAATGTAAGAAATATGAAGGGCACAATCCTGTACAGGGAACAAAATCGAAAGTAGGGAAGACGTTAAATCATGACGTTGCAGCTGTGACAGACAGCTTCTTTCTGTCTTTATTTCTTCCTCCTCCTCCATCTGTCTGTCTGTCTTTCAGACACACGCGTAGACAGAAATCTCAGATAATCAAGGGCCAGTAATTAGCCTCACTTGCTTTATTTTAATTGGGGGCAGGGGAAGGTTGCTCATTCACTGAGATTTTTTCCCCCCTTCAGTAATTGCATACTTTTACATTACCCAAGCGTGTCTGCAGATTTCCATCTCTTTATTTTCTTGAAAATTGTCTCTCCATCAGCTTTTTTGAAGTGCTGGTGTAATTGTAAAAAATATATTATATTTATTATATTATTATTTTTATTTTTTTGTATTTTTTTAAATTAATATATTATATTATATAATTAATATTATAGTTATTATTTTGAATCTGTCAGTACGGGTGCACCTCGCTTTGAAAAAGTGCAGTCTGTTTTTTTGCGGGGTCTCTGCTCTCGCACGACCGAGCCTTGACACTGTCCAGGTCCGCCCTAGTTGGCGAGCGAGCGAGCGAGCCGTAGAGAAAGGGAGAGTTTATTTCCTGTTCTTGTGAATCATATATCAGTACAATTCCCCTCTGAGCTGTTTGGCAACGGCGGAATGACGGGTGTCATTTATCATACGGCCTGAAAGAGGTTGTGGGAAAAGGGATTTGAATTCTTTCGGAGGTGTGCGGATTCTCCTTAGTGGGGGATCATTAAATGGAGTTTTTTTTCTTTTCAGCAAGGGGATGCGCCTGCTTTAGTTCCTTTTTCTTTATCTTTTCTTTCTCTATATGCTAAAGTGCTCGTCGCATCAGTTCTTCTGTTAAAGAAAATGTTTGAGAAACTGATGCTCTTCTGTATTTCCAGAGGCAGTCGAACACAAAGTGTTAGATGGGCACGGTGCCCAAAGGGCAAGGGTGGGTGATACAGAATACAGTATCATTATCATGATAAATGACCCCAGATCAGTTGCTATCAGAACAAAACCTTGCATTTCTATGAAGAAAAATAAACTTTTTTAACGTTACGAGCTTTAATTTGACATTTTCTAGCTTTTTTTTTGGTATTTTGTAACAAAATAAATCTGAAATATGAAGCTGCAGCTGTGAGACATGGTATTATGATCACATTGACAGTATTTACAATAAACTGAACCAATGTAAGTATTATTGGGGGGAAAACGTGGAAGCTGATTGGCTGTGAAGTCATATAATCTTACAAATTGTTGAATATTTTCTCCTGCTTTTGTTTAGTGTAAAAAAAAGTTATGGTACAGATTCTGCTGGAACATTTCATCGGTTCCATGTTGTTTACGATCCCAGAGTCTTCAAGTATCATGATGTTATAATTTGCCATGTCGCCAACTCTTACCAACACACGTTATCTCTATATTTTATCTCTGATTAAATTAGCAATGACCGAGAAAGCGTCGGCTTAAGATCTGCTTCAATTGGTGCTAAGATTAAATCAACGCTGAGTATCTCGCCACGCGTCCAACAGTTTCTCAGTTTGCATGGCTCTCCAAGAAGTAGCATCTGCCTAATGAGAAACAGCAGACCCTATCAAACACAGCTCCTTTGCTGACACTTCCAAACTGTCATCAACAGAGGATTTCTCACATTGCATACATGTTGATCACATAAAATGATTTCTGATGCTGCTGTCAGCAGCTCTTCCTCCACTTGCCACAAAAATATGTTGAGGTTTGATTTAACTGCAAGAGAAAAAAACGTCCCCACCTCCCACTGTGGCTTAGGAGCGTCGGGTACAGGCCGTATATACTCAGCGGCTGCTGGTAGAGCTCTGATCTTGAATCAGCTCCTATTAGCACATAAAACTGTTACTCATTACTATGTACGAGTCAATAAACTGTTCCTGGTTCCACACTCAGTATTATGGGATCTCGATTCAACAGTCAAGTTGCCCTGAAAAGATTTATATGGGACAAGGGCTGAACAATATGTTTTTGGTAATTATTTCTGAGATATTGTAATTATAAAATAAATAAATAAATAAATAAATAAATAAATAAATAAATAAAAATTAAAAAAAAAATATATATATATATATATATAAACTATATATATATATATAAACTATATAAATATATATAAAAATATATATGTATATAATGCAATTTTACAATACTTTAATATAAAACTGTCATTACACATTAATTACACTTTCTTTAATGCTCCAATTAAACCTCCTTTTGATTAAATTGTCTTTAATGCACTGACAATAACCCGTTTTCTTTAGATATTAATGATGCAATAATATGATATTAATAAGTAATAGTAGTATATATCACATATTGAGCAAATGAGCAGGAACTGTTTTGCACATATTGCCAGCTGGTTTCACCAGTCAGACTCGTTCACTCCTGCTCTGTCTGTCCTCGCCTCCTCTCCTGGGGAGATTCTGGGGCGATCGGCAGGATTCCCGACTCCAGCCAGGGGGTGCTTGACCCGCCCTGATCGCCAGCTTGTCATATTCGGGGCTCCTTCCGACTCGAGGACTGCAGTAGATGCCCCTGAGGTAAATGGAAACATTAGGTTGTTGCCAGACTAGTTCACATCTCATCCAGACCTCATGAGTAGACAGAAAGAGAGAGAGGGGGCAAGAGAAAAAGAGAGAGTGGCTGGTACTGCCAGGTGAAGTCTTTTTTGTCTCTAAACCAGAAGAAAAAGTATCAGCATTTTCAAAAAAACATAAATAATTTAGGCCGAGTGACTTCTGGCATGTAAAACAGTCATAATTCATATTTCCATAACCATGGATCTTTCATTTCAATTTAAATGTATTTTTCACTGATTTGGCAGTCTGAAATTTACATCATGGTAACTACCTAAAGCACAGTTTACATTGTCTTCATAGCGTGTGTATATGTAATAAAGCGTGTTTGCAGTTTTACAGCGAGTCGTTAATAATTAAGTGAATATTTCTAGATACTTAGAACTGAAAATGGAACCTCGACTGGCACAACTGTCTCTCTTACATTGAGAGATAGAAAGCCATTACTGGCCAGAAGTCCAAGAGAACACAATTGGCTTTGCTCTCTGGGTGGGCGGGATGATCTCCCCTCTCAAACATTACTCAGTGTGATGCTAGGCAGCACTAGCATCTGCTAGCTAACAAAGTGTTCTCTTCTAAGTGTGTTACACTCTCCTGTCACATTGCATTAGTAACTATTTGAATAGTTATGGTGGCTGGCACACGTTAGCTTTCACCCTACCAGTATTGGTAGTATCATGTGATTTGGAAAAATCCGGAAAGGTACATTCAATGTGGTATGAGTGTTAGTCTGCCAAGCTAGTTGGCTAATTGATTAATCTGTTATTTATGATTGTAATTAGTCAATTATTTGGGAAAAGAAATTAGAGAGCAATTAAAAATCAATTTTTAACATTAAACACTATGTAATTCCTAATTTTGCAGACTATGCATTTTGTTAATAGTGTATAATAAAAAGCAGGAGTGTTAAAAATCTCAACATTTGCTATAAGAGTGCAGTCAATACTGAGCATCTGACATGGAGGTAGTTATTGTACTTTCACAGTCATGGTGCTGTACTAACTGAGCGTAGCTGAGCACAGTTTACAGAATGTGCAGTACAGCACATATAGTGCACGGTATTCTCTGCTGTCTTTCAAGTGATGAAAACAGGAAGTACTAATGTCATCAAGTGATAACAGGATTTTGTTATCAATATTTTTATTGTTGATATGACTAATGATGCCAGGTACTTGTGCAAGCCCTGGTTTGGTTTGCTTTCTGGATGTTTGCTGGTTTATACATTGAATTTGTTACAAAATCTCATTTGAAGAGTCCATGATTGTCTTGTTCAAAGTTCAACCTGAAACTACTTATTGCAGTAGGGGTGTAAATGTAAACTTGTGATTCGATTATACACTGATTATTTTAGATCCCATATTATTTAATACCTTAAAATTTGCAGCGATTTGGTTCCATACTGGGGTCTGTGGTCAAAAATTACAAAATTTCCCACAATCTGCTACATTTTCAAGAACTCACACATGCAAATAAATTACATGGGATCCTCAACTTACGATGTAAATCCTTGACTTTTTTAATGATGTGAAGTACTTTTAATAAATCATTCAAAATGCTATACAGAGCCTCAGTTGGGACAAAATTTTGCCGTAAGTCGAACCCCCTTACATAAGCGTCTACTGTGTTTTGCCCTGGGGCCAATCCCCTGTCTGTCCATCAGAGGGAGACATTCATCAAACTGAGGCTCTGTATTGATACAATTGTATCGTATCGAGGACCTCCTGTATAATTTGAACATTTTAGGTCAAATACAATAATAGTCATAAGATAAAGCAGCCTCTAATTAAAAAAACATTGCTTACAGTAAATAAAGTAAAATTATTTGAGGAATATACACATTTATTTTGGTTGAAACATTGATACAAATCGATTAATTGCTACACCCCTACTAGATAGCTGTGGATTGAATGTAAATGCAAATATGGCCATGGATTCAAAATGTACATATAGAATATATGGGTTTTGGTGTGAACAGTAGGTCTGTAATTTTGTGTTTAGCTTGACAGTAGAAGTATGTGTAGAATTCATCTTAAAGGCTAGGAAGCATGTCTAATCCACCCTGTGCACTCGCTCTGCATCTCTTGAAATGCACTGGGTGTGTTGACATTGTTTTACCAACTCATCCAAATGTTTAATTGCAATTACAGTTCCGTGATAGCTCCCCAAGGGGCATATGATTACAATTAGAAAAAGAGAGAAAATATTAATTAATTAAACTACTCAGAGAGGAGAGGCAGATTGGCTTAAGCTTGCCTGTAGGACACCTTTGAGGATTGGCACTTTATTAAGACACATTTTTTTGTATAGGCATCCTATTGATGAGCTGTTTTTTAAGCCCACTTATACTGTCCCAGTTTTTTTTTTCATGTAGTACTCTTGCATGTCTTATGATGTTGAATTATTCTTTTTCAACGATATATATTTTGGACAAATCACATAAGTAGTGATTTTGGCCAGTAGTATTGCTAATGGGTTTCATTGTTTAATATAATGGCTAAATGAGTGAAGCTAGCCTTTCTTTGTTCTCTACTTTTAATGCAGTGAAGAAGCCCTACAGCTGAAGCTCTATTCTCCTGGACACAGCAGTTCATTGGGTTATGAGGCCGATGCCTCTGCAGAAAACAGTCATCTAGTTTGTGACCATTGTCTGTGATTGATGACCCAACCTTTAGTTGCTGAGCTGGTGTGTTTGTTCCTGTGTAATTGTCTTCCAGATGGCTGGGCTAAGTGTTCGTTAACACGTTTATGGTTGCATTGTTAAAATTGATGGCTCGGGTACCCGTTCCTTAAAAGACGTAGTGCAGCAGACTCTCGTCCAAACATTTGAGGGACTAAAAGAAAAAAAGCAGGGATGTCTTTTGTCTAGGATGCTTTTTTTTTCTTTCAGCGTTGAGCATCCCTGATGGGCTTGTGAAAATCCAGGCTGAATTCCTCCCTTAAGGATCTCAAAATGGATTATTCACCCGTTTTTCACCCATCATTTGTCTTTGAAGTTTTGCTATCGGAAGCTGCGTATTTGTAAATGGTCTCCCTATACATAAAGCCATCCTAAAGGTGGCGTGAGAAATGAGAAAAACCCTCAGCCTGAGAGCGGTAGGACTGTGGGGAAGTGGTAGAGAAAGAACGAGAGAGAAAGAAAATGGATCTAGGTGGCAGCGCTAGTCATCAATCATGTCCCCTCAAGGGGAGGTGCAGCTAAAGCTGGGCTGAAGTGCTATCTGTCAGCTGCTGAGATACAGACGGCGCTGCGCGGGCCGCAACCATATCACTCCGCCATCAGCTCCCAGCAGCTCCCACGATCATGTAAACATGCGCAGGTGCGCGCCTAGCTTAGCACACGGCCCACTTTCCTGCTGAGGAGGTCACCAGGATAAGGCTTTCAAGTTTGGCGTGAGAGATATCGTATGTGCCATGATAGGAATGGTCTTGGTTTCTTTATTTCTTTCGATCTTTGTTCATTTATTGAGCAAGATTATGACATTTCAGTGACAGTAATATGGCTTGTGATGTCGATGGATGGATGGATGTCAGGTAACATGGAAGCCTAACCTAAATTTGAAGCTGCCATTGAAATAGGCTGTTCTACAGTGCATGCAGGTAACACAATATTCATATTTCCAAACCATGGTTTAGCAAAGCCTCAAACTACGGCTTAGCAAACTGAGAAGTCTGGAGGGTGGTCAAGTTTGTTTACAAACTTCAGGGGGAAAAAACAATATATGCTGCCATTAGCTGTGTCTCGCTGTTGAATAAAGCCACCAGGCGCTTCTCCCCCCCAACGTCGAGCAGCAGCTGTCGATAGCTAGCAAGATGGATAGCCGTTCTGCATGCCTATTGATTCGGCACAGGCCAGAGATATAAGTATCATTTGTCATTTCTGGAATGATGCGGAGCCCTAGTTAAAACCCAGAGAGGGGGAGATGGCCATGCCGGCGGGCGAAGGCAGAGGAGCAGGTTGTCTGGCCCTTTGATGAATGGCTCCATGGCTTTTTGGTTTTGACTGAGAGCAGTGGGGGCCCTTTTAAGCCACTATTTGCTTTCACAACCTTCCAACAACAACGAGGAGTTAGGGTCTGCAGGCATAAGAGCTGGGTCTTCTTTCCCCCTCAACACAGCAGACCCCCAGCTTCAAGCAGGGTGGTCCAGCCTGCAGAGGTCCTACTGTCAAGAGTGGGCCTGCTGCCTCAGGTTGACCGGGTTAGCTGTGATGATAGTGTGAACCCAGGCAGTTGGCCTAAGACTGAGTTTATGTCCAAGAACCATATATTCAAATTTAGAAATTTTTTGAATTTTGAGAATTAAATGAACCAATTTTCCCCCAAAACATATTTGGTGTGTGAGTATTGGGATGAATGTGTTGATGAGGGGTTGGGATTCCTAGTGAAAATCAAATAGCACTTTTATTTGAAATGCCTGCTCAAAAAATAAGGGGACACCTTTTAATCAGAGTATAGCATGAAGGCAATTAAACTTCTGGGATATTGATCTGGTCGGTCTAGTAGCAGTGGGGATTGGTTATCAGTTTCAGCTGCTTTGGTGTTAATGAAATGAACAACAGGTTCACTAGAGCAGTCGTCCCCAACCACCGGGCCAAGGACCTCTACTGGGCTGTGGAGCATTTGGAACCGGGCCATACAAAACATGAAACTTTTTTTTCTTTTAAATATGATCTCAATCCGTAGCATCTAAAAGTGTGTTAGAGACTCAACTTTGCCGCTATTCTGGATGAAAGTCATGGCAGAAAACCCTGAGATCACCACAACAG
>JBBIGC010000131.1:5653746-5666492 GCA_037576955.1 Lepidarchus adonis | reverse complement strand
TGGTAACAGCAGGATTTGTAGGTAAAGGAACAAAGCAGGTGACGCTCATCCAAATAAACGGAAAACTTAGTGTAAAACGACACAATAGAAACTTTATTTAGAACGTGAAACTGATGGGGGACGGTTACAGCTTCTTTATAGACGACGTTGGCAGTTTTTCCTGTGGGGGTGTTTATGTATGTGAGCACTTGCAGGTTCGGTAATGAGAAAACAATACAAAAGAAGCGACTGACGCAACCGGAAGTAGCACTACGGCTTCGGGAGCAGGAGATGCACCTATGCACCAACTTTGGTCCCAATCCGTGCAGCCGTATGGAAACGCATAGCGAACAGACAAACAGACATCCTCTATATATATATATAGATGTAGAAATGGAAGTGTGTGTATATATATACTTCCATTTCAATACATAAAACATGATTCTCTTCTCCAGTACTGGGAGAGGATGAGTGTGCTCCAAGAAGCAATCACCCATCTTGGTCAGCCATTTGAAAAATCTCCATTCACATTAGTTCGAGGTCACCACACACTGGGAGTCTTCCTGCATGCGCATGGTGGCCCTCTGTTCACAGGGCCTGTTCTCCACGTTTGTTTTGAAAGCCCTGTTTCCATCTTCATCCATTAGCTGGCAACCGTTCACCTCCAGGCTTCCTCTTGAGGCACCTCTTAAATATTGATAAAAAAGTCTTATTTTCAGAAACCAAAGGATGACGGCCTGGTGGGGACTGCTGCATGCTGAAGTACTTTTACAGCTCAAATTTGACAGTACGCATCGAGTGTCTGAAGCATATTAACCACATGAAATGCAAGTGTCTGGTCCAGACTTTCCTATGTATATTTAAGTAATCACTCTTCCTGTAACTACTCTTGAAATTCAAAATGCCAACCAAACCTATAATCATAAAACATAAATAGTTCTGGTGTCTGTAAAAACCCAGTGATGTGGAAAACTGATGCATAAAAAATTTAAAATTAGTTTTTGACGTATAGTACATATAACTCAACAAAAAATAAACTGCTCAAATTTTTTATTTAACTATGTTGTGTGTTTTTTCGTACATTAATTGCTCATGAATAGTTTTTGTTGTGTACAGTATAATAAGTGTTTTAAGTTTTTTGGACCATATTAGGATGTTTAGTTTATCATTTTAAAATAGAATACTTTATGATATTCACATTTTTGATCATTTTTTAAAATAAGAGTTCCTTCACATCAGTTCTCATTGCATTTTGTCAGAGATCACTGTGCATCCTGGCGTAACAGATAATAATTTAATTAGTTTTCATTTACAGCGTTAGAGTGTCACTCATACTCATAATTACTTTGGAAAAGATCATTTGGAATACCACTTAGCAAAGCCCAGAAGAAATCAATTGCTTTTGTCACATTTCTGCTTCATGACTCCTGTAAACTATGGGTATAGAAAACCAGTGACACAGCTGTGGAGCTGCTCTGAGTCAAAGTTACTCCATTTCATCCACTAGGACGTATTGTATTTCCTTAAAGAGATATTAGTGATTTTATCCACTATTGTGGTAGCACATATTCACAAGCATACATGCTCAGATTCATACTAATTACATGTGAAGCTATATTTGCATTAAAACGATTTCCTTTCTTTTGCTTTTTCCTTCAGTATATGAGCCAGATGATGACGTCGGTGCCTCTGAACCTGTGGCAGAAGAAGAAGGAGAGAATGACATGCAGACAGAAGAGGAGGGCTCTGAGAAAACCAGCCCCAAGATTCCAGAGGACAAGGAAACGGACAACAAAAGCAGCTACAGCTTCCAAAATTCTCCTGTGAGTGTCTTGTCCAACCAGGAAGTGGAACTGGAATCCCGTCTCAGTGATGGCAGTGACAGACTATCTGACTTTAAGACATCCTCCCCACCGGAGAGCCAGAAGGACAACGAGAGCCATGGATCAAAACCGAAAGACGAGATGCTCAGTAGCCTGGAGAAAATGAGGGCTGCTTATGCCAACTTCCTCTCAGACTCCTACTGGACAAATATTGGACTAGACTTGAAGGTTGGCAACACTGGCAGCAAGACAAACTGCGACAGCACCAATGGAAGCACCAAGGGTGAGTTTGACTGGCATCAGGATGCACTGTCCAAAACCTTACAGCAAACACTGTCCCCAAAACCTGTGTCAAAGCCCAACCTGTTCAGCTCCGTCCACCTGTACAGACAAAGCAGCAAAGCTTGTGGTGCCGTCTTCACGGGGGCCAGTCGCTTCCGCTGTAAAGACTGCAGTGCCGCCTATGACACTTTGGTAGAGTTAACAGTACATATGAACAAGAGTGGTCACTACCAGGATGACAACCACAGCAGACAAGGCATCGCTTCCACTTCATCTTCAAAGAACCGGAAGAGGAACCTACAAGATATGGAAGGCAAAGAAGATGCCCAGAAAGTGCTGAAATGCATGTTCTGTGGCCATTCTTTTGACTCTCTTCAAGATCTAAGCGTCCACATGATTAAAACTAAGCATTACCAGAAAGTGCCTTTGAAAGAACCTATTCCAGTAATCACTCCAAAATTAATTCCACCAGCAAAGAAACGTGCATTTGAAGCCACAAGGCCTTGTTCTCCCGACTCCACCACCGGAGCTGCAGGCTACAGTGAGGCTCAAAGGTCATCCGGCCTTGCGAACGCTCCAAACAACCGATATGGCTATCAAAATGGTGCTAGCTATACATGGCAGTTTGAAACCTGCAAATCTCAGATTCTGAAGTGCATGGAATGCGGAAGCTCACACGATACTCTCCAACAGCTTACCACCCATATGATGGTCACCGGTCACTTCATCAAAGTGACAAATTCGGCATCCAAGAAGGGGAAACAGTTAACCCTCGATCCTTTAGCAATAGAGAAGATGCAAGCGTTAGCAGAACCTGCCGTAAATGAATCTGAGGGGGAGAAGGCTTCCCCAAAAAGCATTGCATCTGGGGATTCTGAAAAGGTTCCTCCGAAGGAAAAGAACCCTGACCAAGGTGAAGAAGAGAGAGATAAGAATGACCATCAAGGTGATGTGGACCAAAAGCCTAGTGATGCTAGCTTTAAGTATCCCTACCTACGAGAGGAGGACCTGGAGCAAGGGGCCAATGGAGGTGGTGATATACTGAAGTCCTTAGCCAATACGGTGGCTACAGCAATCAACAAGGCTCAAACGGGGACACCAAGCTGGAGCGCCTACCCCAGCATCCATGCGGCTTATCAGTTATCAGGCGTGATCAAGAGCGCCCCCCTTTCTGCATCTCCACCCATCCAGCTTAAGCAGAGTCTCAACCACAAACTGAGGCCTATTGCCCCCAAGGGGAAGTTTTATCAGGGACTTCGAGGACTTGAGAGTTTCCAGAGACACCACAATCCGGACATCAAAAAGGAGAGGGGCGGTGCATCCGATGGCAAAGAGAGCCAGAGCAGTAAGTTTGATCTGGCTGAGAATGATGACAGTGATTGTCAGGACGATTCCTCTTCCTCTTCAAAGCTGGATGCAGACTGTGTAAGTGAAGGGAATGACACGATCAAAGGGAAGTTGAGCCCAGCTTTCTCTGACAGAGCTAACCCGTCACCAAGCCCTCCTGCCAGCAACGGGCACAGCAGTTCCTCAGAGGTTGTCATTGACTCCCAGGAAGTCCTTAGCATAAACCCTCTAAGTGCACTGCAGTCTGTACTAAACAATCATTTGGGGAAAGCAAATAAGCCAAGACACGATGGGGTTCTGTCGCATCGCACACAATCCATATTCTCTGAGCTGAGCCGAGGTCTGGAGAAACCAGCCACCGTTCTCACATCCTCTGCTGTCATCAGGGCCAACAACTTCATGTTCACAAATAATGACCAGCCAATAGATTTAACGAAAAACAAACACAACAAAACAGGTTCTGCCCTCTTGTTGCAGTCTTCTACCCCTATGTCCCAGAAACATGCGTTGTCTGATATTGCTGACATGGTGAAGGTTCTACCCAAAGCCACAACGCCAAAGCCCGTGATGCCATCAAGAGTGCCTGCAATGAAACTGGAGTCAGATGTGCGGAGGTTTGAAGACGTATCCAGCGAGGTCTACTCTGTCCACAAGCGTAAAGGCAGGCAGTCTAACTGGAACCCTCAGCACCTGCTTATCCTTCAAGCCCAGTTCGCTTCCAGTCTCTTCCAGACCTCCGAGGGCAAGTATCTTCTCTCTGATCTTGGTCCACAGGAACGGATGCACATCTCCAAGTTTACTGGACTCTCCATGACCACCATCAGCCACTGGCTAGCCAACGTTAAATACCAACTTCGGAAAACAGGCGGGACCAAATTTTTGAAGAACATGGACACGGGCCATCCGGTCTTCTACTGCAATGACTGCGCGTCCCAGTTCCGATCGCCATCCGCCTTCATCTCCCATCTCGAATCTCATCTCGGTTTCCAGATTAAAGACATGAGCAAACTGCCGATAGAGCATCAGACAAAAGTAACAGAACCTGAACTGACAAAGGCTTTTAGTGTCAGAGCGACTGAAGCACTGGTGACAGAGGAAGACATGGACTCCAAGTTCAAATGCAAGCTTTGCAGTCGGACATTTGCCAGCAACCATGCGGTCAAACTTCACTTGAGTAAAACTCACAGCAAATCCCCAGAGAATCATTCACAGTTTGTTGAAATGGACAAAGAGTAGCCTGGTTTTTACTACCTGTAGTTTTGTTGTTAAATAACTGTAATTGCTCTGCTTTTATAAAACACGGGTCAAACTATTCGTTTTCTTTTTTTCATGTTTCAAGTAGCATTACGTAGTATGCTTATAAATTTGACATGAACCAACATTTCATCACGCTAAAGGACACAATGGACACACTGGCTGGATTAGTAAGGAAGTGTAAGTAAATACATTTTTAAAGATAAATACATTGACATAAGTCTGCACCCCTGCTCAAATGCATCACCAGTAATGAAATGTATTACTGCTTGAAACATTATTGCTGATGTTTGCATGCAATAGCTCTGGCTATGACTACTATTTATTTGTATGATATGGCAAGTTTTAATTGTATTACTTTAAACTACAAATTGATCGATGCATAAACTGTAATTTACAGCTCTGAGGATGCGCCCGAATGGACATGCAGATGTTCAGACAGGTAGCCAAACACACATTGAAAAACATTTACCGAAATGTACAGTACATTGCTCTGTAAAATGTTTGTGTTGCAATGTTAGAACAGAAAAGCACTTTAATAAATGTTTAATCACCAGTTTAGGCTCAGATTCAGTGTGTGAGCTAACAGATTTAGACAGGTTTGACATAAAGATGTCTCACATCAATGTATATATAGCATCGCAGAAAAAAAGTGTCTCATCAGAAGGAGTATAGTGAGACAAGGAAAATACTGCACCTTTTATACCAGTACAAATAAAGCATTAACATTTTTCTACCTCTCTTCCTGTGTTTATTATAAGTATGACAACAATTTGGCCCATCACAATAATTATGTTATCATCTAAACCTACAATATACAGTATCTCACAATAGTAAGTACACCCCTCACATTTTTGGAAATATTATATCTTTTTATGGGACAACACTGAAGATATGACACATTAATGCAATGTAATGTAGTCAGTGTACAGCTTGTATAACAGTGTAAATTTGCTGTCCCCTCAAAATAACTCACCATAGCAACAAAAGTGAGTACACCTAAAGTAAAAATGTCCAAATTATAACCAATTAGCCATTTTCCCTTCCCGGTGGCATGTGGCACGTTAGTGTTACAAGGTCATATGTGTGAATGGGGAGCAGGTGTGTTCAATTTGGTGTTACCGCTCTCACACTCTCTCATACTGGTCACTGGAAGTTCAACATGTCACCTCATGGCAAAGAACTCTTTGAGGATCCGAAAAAAAAGAACAAAGATGTCCTAGGCTGTAAGAAGATTCCCAACACCATGAAACTGAGCTGCAGTACAGTGGCCAAGACCAATCAGCTGTTTAACAGGACAGGTTCCACTCAGAACATGCTCAGCGTCATATCCAGAGGTTGTCTTTTGAAATTAGACGTGTGAATGCTGCCAGGATTGGTGCAGAGGTTGTAGGGGCGGGGGGGCAGGCTGTCAGTGCTCAGACCATACGCTGCACACTGCATCAGATTGGTCTGTATGGCTGCAGTCCCAGAAGGAAGCCTCTTATAAAGATAATTCACAAGAAAACCCACAAAATTTGGTATAAAGACAAGCTAAGGACTTGGATTAACGGAACCATGTCTGATGAGACCAAGATAAACTTATTTGGTTCAGATGGTGTCAAGTGTGTGGAGGCAACCAGGTGAGGAGTACAAAGACAAGTGTGTTTTGCCTACAGTAAAGCATGGTGGTGGGAGTGTCATGGTTTGGAGCTGCATGAGTGCTGCCGGCACTGGGGAGCTACAGTACATTGAGAGAACCATGAATGCCAACATGTACTGTGACATACTCCAAGCACCTCTTTTTGGAAATTAGGCCGCAGGGCAGTATTCCAACATGATAATAACCTCAAACACACTTCCAAGATGACCACTGCCTTGTTAAAGAAACTGAGGTAAACCCTATTGAGCATCTGTGGGGCAGAAAGTGGAGGAATGCAAAGTCTACCATCCACCAGCTCCATGATGCCATCATGGAGGAGTAGAAAAAGATTCCAGTGGCAACTTGTGAAGCTCTAGTGAACTCCATGCCCAAGAGAGTTAAAATAATAGTGGCCACGCAAAATATTGACACTTGGGGCACAATTTGGATATTTTCACTTAGGGGTGTACTCACTTTTGTTGACAGGGGTTTAGACATTAATGGCTGTGTGTTGAGGGACAGCAAATTTATATCAATTTTATATCAAAGTGTCATATCTTCAGTGTTGTCCCATGAAAAGATATAATAAAATATTTACAAAAATGTGAGGGGTGTACTCACTTTCGAAAGATACTGTATGTACATGACGTTAATAATTTCTCTGACCTAAATTTGGGCAAATTGTGTTTATGTGCATGTTTGTTTACGTAAGAATGAAGCACTTTTTTGAAAGCTTGTCATGATAGTTAGACAGAAGTGTCCTGACTGGAGCGGCACCGTACAGACACACCACTTGTGGGCCCATGTTTTTGGGGGTTTTTTCCGTTACAAAATTTTAAATACAAAAGACAAATAATAGTTTAAGATATTAAAAGGTCAAAAGTACACATTACTATAGCATAAAATGGTTTTAAAATGACAATAAAATTGTTTATCACAGATATTTCCCATGTCTGCATTAGAAAACTGGTTTCCAAACTGTAAAATGACACGTTTTGTTGTTCTTCTTTTAGACTCCAGGACTGAACATTTTGAATGAAATAAGAACTTTGAATTAAAAGTGTTTTAATTTGAGGATATTAACCTCTATAATAATAAAAACAGTTTTGTTGCAGATAAATGTATGAAGAGATTCTAATGCCTGTGCAAGTTCATTTTACAATAAGATTGATCATCAGAGATAAAATTACTATTATTATTTTTAAATTAAATATTCCAAACGCCCTGTATTTCACGTGGTAATTAAAATACTCTTACAATTAGGGTATATTATATATCTATACACCTCTGCATTTAACCCATCACACGTGGAGCGGTGGGCAGCTATCAACAGCGCCCGGGCAGCAGTGAAGTGGGGACGGTTCCTCAGTGGTGGGACTTGAACCTGCAACCTTCTGATCTCAGTCCTATCCACTAAGCCACCACTGCCCAAAAATGGTGAACCCAAGGATATCTCTCTCTCTCTCTCTCTCTCTCTCTCTCTCTCTCTCTCTCTCTCTCTCTCTCATATATATATAGATATATATAAATATTAAAGTGGGGACACTCAAGGGTTCCTGTGCCTGGCCTTGGACTTCAACCTGTGACTTTCTGATCCCAGGAGACATTTTATTTTACCCAGTTTTCACCTGAAATAGTTGTTAGTTCCAGACAATTCCTCTTGCTACCAAGTTAGGGGGTTAAAAACTAGCCTCTGCTTTCTCTGAATGATGTAAAACAGCACTGTACTTATGCTAATGCTAACGCAATGCCATTGGACAGCCTCACCCACTGCCTGTTGAGCTACATAACCAAACACATGCTCTACCTACAGTAGCATCATGCTAGGATGAGGGGAGTAGAAGGGCCGTCTTACCCATCGAGAGTGAGGCCTATTCCTCGGTAAGAACTGCATCCATGATGGGCCAACAGAAACTCACATCCCTCTAAAGGCCATCAACAAATATAAGAAGTGATTCCAGACTTTTGAACAGTAGCGAATCATTACTAGTTTTGTTCATTCTGCAAGTAGTTACTAGAAGTAGTTTATATTCAATATGTATGAAGAGTACAGGACCCTTGAGGTCAAGTTTTTAGAAAAATATATATAGTATATAGTAAAATATAAAGTTGCTATATCTGCAACTTTAGTTCACTTGGAACTTGCTAGAAGGACCTTTTCTCCTCAACAGGGGCCACAAATTTACAGTAAAATCATTAGAAATGAAATACAGTTTTTAGAATTATGGCAAGTAACTATAATAAGCAATATAATGTATAGTTCGGTGGTTATTATTGGAAAAAATAAATCCCTTCTGGACAGAACAATACCCCTGGATTATTTTTCAGTAACGATTAGCTGATTATACAGAAACTTTTCTTACTTAAACTGCAAAACAAAGAAACTGCCCTATAAAGGATGTGAACTTATAATTTCCAATCAACAATTGAGTGTAGGGGGTCAGACTTCAGCACATCACGTCTACAATTGGGAACATATAACACCACAAAGACCTCAGAGGGTGTAGGAACATACAGTCCACTGGTAAACTGACAGGCCAGCTTGATTGAAAGTGCATATAAAGAGCGTCCGAGCCAAACAAAGCTTAAACAAGTCAGATTCCTGACCTAAAGCCCTGAATGATGCGTGATGAAGCTCTAAAATGAAAAAAATATCTGAATCACAGTTTTCACTTTGTGTGGTCAATGGATTTTAGGCAAAAAAAATGCTGATCCCAGAAACAAACTTGATTATTTCATAAAATTATGTTGATTTTCCCATTATTTATTTTATCAATATAGATGCATCTTGTCATGAGAGGACTTACAGATTGCATTAATTTTGTCCTTTCTTTATTATATTAATTCTTTCCATTTCATTACTGCATACGCTGTTAATCCTAATTTATGACTTTAACACTTTATCCTAATTACAAATATCTCCCTTAACCTCGCATGTTGCAAAGCTAATAAAGAATAATCTTTTATCTAAATATGTAAACATTTTGTACAATTTTTCCTTCCTAGCAACCAAATCCTATTACTTCCCTGCATAATATCTGTTTTAACTTGCCAACTGACATTTGATGGCGAATGGTAGAAGGAGCCTGACACCAGCCTGCCCTCCATTGTTGGAAATGAGCAGGCAATCACGGTTGTTCATCAGACGAGTCCTAATGCAGTTATAGTGTTCGGCAATAATTCCACCTTGCATGTGTAATTGCAGGCATAGATCCCACACCTCAGTGCACAGATTAAAGCCATAAATTATTTAGCGCCTTGCCTCACCGACGGACTCCACAGTTGTCTCCGCCGAGCCATTATGCTTTGGAATAGCAGCTTCTTTCAAATGGAGGCCAGAAGATGATTTAAGATTCGCTTGAATAATATGACAAAACGAATGCGATATTCCGGCCATTTGTGTTTCTTAATTAAAATCTGGGGTCTCAGAAGTGTCCCGTCGAACAGGGTGTGCTCTGCGGCCTCGCTAAGTCACAGTCGAGTCATTTAGCCTTTGCGGTTAATGGTGGAAATCTGAAATGGCCACGTTGCTGGATGGGCATGAGGGGCAAGAGGGCGTTGGAAACGGCCTTTTCGAGGTAGCAGCTCAATGTCAGGGACTCGCATTAAGCCCACAGAGCGAAAATCCTTTCATCAATGTAATCAGGGCTAGGAAATTAGCTGTTTCTAATATTAATTCAGGCCGATAATTCAAAGTCATTGGAGATTTATTGCCACATTAAAGGCGAGCTCGAATCGGATGCACAATCATGAGTTAAAACAAGCCAACAATAAATTAATTGTCTTGTAGGTTTACACAGGAGGACTAGGAAAACAAAACAGCAGGCTAAACGCACTATTTGTTAAGCTAATAATAGCGCTAATTGCTATGCTAACGTTATTAGCCTAGCAAAGAAAAGACACATTTTTATTCACCTTTTGAGGATCTAATCCGTGTATCTGAGGCTAGAGCGTTTCCAGAAGTCTGCCTTGTTTTGTAAGAAAGGATTTGGTTGTAAATAGATCTGCACAGACAGAGATTGTTTTCAAATGCTTAATGCAGCAAATGTGCTGCACCTTTTTTCTCCAGGCCCCTGTGTATCAGCTTGTCAGGGTGACACTTGAAAAGTGTCAGTCCTGCACCTAATTAAGTCACCGTGCTGAAGAGGGGCTGCGCGCATCCAGACACTGATTTTAAGCCACATGGAAATAAAACATTTTAGCTGCACTAACTGGACTGAAAATACACTCAAATTTATGGGGGAAAATGTCAGAGAGCAGTTAAGTGTCACATGTCAAATGAGCAGCCAAATAATAGGGAGAAGCCAGATACGGCCTGTACGAGCTGAATGGTTTTATTAGGATATTTCTATACTTTTTACATATTCTCCAAGACAGATGCAAAATTGGCCGTATTGTTTGACCTCGGACGTCAATTATTCGAAAGCCTCTTCCTCTCGCGCAGCCTAAGTGGGCTCTCGTCGCACATAGGCCGCTGAATGTTTTCATGCATATTATTGTTACAAGAGTATAGATCTCCCCATTATAAACCATTTTCAATGTGAAGGGGTGATCGTATGCACATGTGCCCATGCTAATGACATCACAACCATGATGGACTCTAAATAGCTTGTGCTTAGTCTTGGAACGAATGGTACATGTGGTTCTTCTACAGCTTAGGGTATGTTTACATAATAACTCATCATGGCTGTGATGTCACAGCCATGACGAAGTGCAAACAAGCTGTGTTTAGTTCTCCTGGATTTATACAGACTCCTCATAGTGGCACTAATGTTACAAACCATAATTATTTCAAAATGGCCTCCATATAGACATACATGTCCTGGGCACATATGACACATATTTACGCAATACGTCATCATGGTTGTGATGCCACAACATTTCAAATGGATTGTATTTAATACCCACATAGACTTTGGCACATTGATTTAGATACCCCATCTAGGTTGTGATGTCACAACCATGATGAATTAAAATGGCCTGGTACAGACTTGGGAGTTAAAAAACAAGGCGACCCTCCCCCGACCTGCTAAAAGCACATTACAGAATGGTAATATAAATCTTTAGGAAAAGGAAGAAGCCGGAAGAGGTGGGGGGTGGCGGTTGCGGGCCTGGCAGATGGACCGTGTTTGAGCTTTAGGTCAGCAAACTCTGGCTGTGTTTACAGGGTGAGGGGGGAACGACTGAAATCTGTTGGAGTCACGGTTGATTTATGTCATGATGAGTGGCAGATAACCTGGGGGCCGGTGGCCTTACAGCCGTAGCTATTACAACCCAGCCTAACACCAATATCCCCCCGGTCTGCCCTCGCTGCCCAGCACTGCCCGCACACAGCCAGCAGATGACAGGAGGAGCGGGCATCACATGCAGCATACACACACGCTATATAGTGTTAAACACAGCCCATGGACAGGACTGTCAAAATAGACTGAGACGTGAAACCACTGGTGGCCAAAGGCTTTTCAGCTTTCCTTTTTATTGCTCTTTTCTTTTCAATGTTCATGCTTTACATCTGTATGAACTGAGCTGATTAGGATAGGGTGGATATCTGGGAAAACCAAATTTTGCTTGCTTTCTACATAAGGTACTATATTCCAGTCTAGAACCAAATGTGAGGATATATATATATATATATATATTTGTATTGTAGTGAGGTGTGAAGAAATGAAACTTGACCACCAGATGGCGCTCTCGAACACGGCAAACCGTGGTGGTTTATTTTTGCTATTTAGCCCAAAAAGAGCTGTAGGGGAAAATGTTGTCCTCTTTTAGGAGTTCGCCAGAGAGCACAGCAACAAACACACCCACATTCGGGTCTGGGAGTGAAGGGCTGAGCTGCTGGGTTATAATCTCAAGCACCAATCACGAAAGGAGCAGCTCAGCCATCCACCCCCCTAAACCCCACAAAACAACCCTGATATTGCCCAAATGATTCCCACATAAACACAAACACATTAAACACAATAACACACACACAATAAATACAATAACCCAGCACACAACCCAGAACCCCACAGTCACTGTCTGCATGCAAATTACTGTCCAAGATGGCACTCGGGCCGACCAATCCACAGCTCCGTCACAATATATATATAAATATATGTTTATCTGGAAATCTGGCCACTTTATTAAGTATGCCTTGCTAATAGCTTGTTAACACAAGTAGCTAATTAGCCAATCACATGGCAGCAACTGCATTTAAGCACCTATATGTGGTGAAGATAAGTTGCTGAAGTTCAAACACGAGCATAAGAATTGGGAGGAAATGGGACAATGAGTTCACTGTACTCCAATGGCCTCCACAGTCTCCAGATCTCAATCCAATAGATCAGCGGTCCCCAACCTTTTTCGCCGGTATAATGTCAGACAATATTTTTGTGGACCGGCATTTAAGGTGTCGCGGATAAAAACAACAAAATAAAATGATACGACCAACACAA